>JAEQBA010000210.1:50170-281662 GCA_019434445.1 Phalangium opilio | reverse complement strand
TGGTACTGTTGGTACAGTTGGCGCCTGACACGAATGGCGCCTGACACCAAGATGGCGTCCTCACGCCAGATTTTTTGGCGGGGAAAACCAGGGGAAAGCTTGACACCATGTTGACTTTGTGAATGGCGTGGAAATTTTCAATTTCGGCGGGAAAACCAGGGGAAAGCTTGACACCATGTTGACTTTGTGAATGGCGTGGAAATTTTCAGGGATAATTCCATGACGTGGCTGGGGAATTAAGAAAATCAGGCGTCATGTTAACTTTTGGCGTTGTGGTCGGTGATGAAATATACATGATAGGACGTGTGATAGGATGTATAAGACGGGGTAGGTTTAAAGATAAGGTACAACTCTCCAAGCCTTTCTACAAGACGTTGAATTGTACAGGATAGCCTATCATACAGAGAAATGGAATCAGTCAAATTGTAAGTACTAATTATCTTTTTAAACATCTCAGTTAAGCCTTGCCAGTTTCCCCCTAGGATATATTATCAGTGTTCGGTTATTTTTTCCTCATTTATCGATATGGATTTAAGTATGAAACACCCATTTACCGGGCTCGTAGCCGGGGTCACGGGATGTGGGAAAAGTGTTTTTGTAGGAGAGTTAATAAGCATAGAGATATATGTATTTCACCTACCCCGGAAAGAATAATTTGGTGTTACACGGAATATCAGTCGAATCTTTTTAGTACCATACTATCATACCCCGAATTTGGAATTCCACGAGGGATTATTGGATGTTAGCACCTTAGATGCTAGTGTGAGGAATTTCGTTATACTAGACGATCTTTTATGTGAAATAGCGAATAATAAGGATGTGACAAATCTTTTCATTAGAGGATCCCACCATAGAAACACTTCTGTTCTAATTTTAATGCAGAATCTATATTACCCTGGAAAGGAAATACGTACCCTGAACCTTAACGCCCATTACTTGGTCATATTTAAAACACCGCGTGATCAATCCGCCATTGTTAATATTTCGAGACAAATTTCACGGGTAATAGCAAATACGTAGTGGACGCGTTTAGACAGGCGACATCTGAACCCTACGGTTATCTCTTTGTAGACCTTAAGGCCAACACCCCGGATAATCATAGATTAAGAACAGGTATAATTCCAGGGCAACAAGCAGCGGTATTCATACCGAAATGACGGCCATCCTGGAAGCGAACTTTTTCAGGGTCAAGGGGGAATGGATCGTTAAGGAGCTTTCAATGTACTTGAAGGAGACGGCAGCCTATGACGTCTGGATTTTCCAATCACCATGCCCATTCTCGGAACTATCTATTAAGGATAAAAGACAGGTTCGCTGGTGTCTCGCAACATTTGCGACCTAGGTTTCGAGGAGGGAGATTATCCCTACGAAAACTGCAGGAAGTAGGCGAGTACATTCGCCAGAAAGCATCATCCTTCGTTACGAAGGGGGCGGAGAAAGCTTTGGTTCTATCCAGGGTCTTGGGAGTGGACGTTACCAACGCCGAGGAGTACGGGTGTCCGAAACTGACCACCATCGAGGATTGCGAGACCCCCAAAGCCTGCACGTACCACCGGAACGGCAACAACTGCACCCTGGTGAAAGCCGCGAGGCTAGGCACATGGCTCCATCGGAGAGAGTACGCGAACATTTAAATTTTTTAAATTATATATCAAAATGTAATGGGTGTCAGAGAAATGCCGCAATAAAATATGCTAATAAAGAAGCTATAAAATCTATTGCCGAGTGTTGTATAAATATCCTACAGGGCAATGTCCCTCTTTCAGAAAACGAGAAGCGGCGGTTGAAGAAACATCGACACGCCATAAGACGAGTTACGTCGAAAATCCCTAATTCAAAAAAGAAGAAAATACTAATTCAAAAAGGGGGCTTCATCCCTTTACTCCTTGGACCCTTACTATCTATCATCAGCTCAGTGGCAGGTGCGGCTATAAGTCGCGCAATAAAATAGAATGGCGCGAAAAATGTTATTAATTTCTGAAGACACGTATAATAGGTTAAATTCAAATAGCGGTTTCAAAGTCGACACTTCGATGGAGTTAGAGAAGGATGATAAGTTGAAATCTATCATAACGATGCTAAATTAAACGATACTGACAAATTATTAAGATATAACCACGTACTTTCGAGGGAAATTAGTAAAACGGCGAAAAAGAAGAAAGTGAAACCAGCGAAAAACCAGAATTGGAGTTCTGAAATCGTCTCTTCGGTTCCCTCCTATAGTGCAGCCGATTGTTTGAACTTGTACAAATGGATAGGCCATATATCAAAAATAAGATGGACACACGCCGGGGAATTAATATATGAGAATCGTAAAATCGTCGGCTCCAATATAATTGATTTATTGGCTTATACTGCGACAGTTCTAAAAAACGGTCGCTCGTCATTGGCGCCTCACAGTTTTACAAACTTTTATATGAGGCTAATGTACCGCGAACATTAATTAAAATTAGAAAAACAGACCTACCCCCACCTGAAAAAAGTGAGAAGAGAAGAAAGAAAAAGTGGAGAAGGAAGAAGTGAAGGAGGATTATTATTTCCGCTCAGACTGGTGAAGGTTTCAGAAATTGGATAAGCTTGTAGCATTTGTTTTTTTAATAAAATACGTTTCATTTACATTCCACGTTTCATTCATTTTAAGTAACCCGATATGGAAGGTTGTGATAACCAGGTGGGTACTTTTGTGGCGTTAGCCAGCCTAGTAGACACATTTTTTAAATCACCTAAAATTTTAACTGTAGTTTAGTAATTGCTATATTCCTAATTATAGAAGTTAGCGACTTTCTCTTCTGGCATTATAGTAGTGTAACAAACCGCACCCTTAATGGATAGACTAAAAGAGATTTATTCCAAGGTTTCTGACCCGGGTTCCTACGGGAGTGTTCTCGGGCTATACCGAGCGGCTAAAGATCATGGGTTAAAGGTTACGGTAAAAGACGTAGAGACATTTTTAAAAACCCAAGATACGTATACATTACACAGGAATGCTAGAAAAAACTTTAAGAGAAATAGGACAATAGTTTATGGGATTGATGAGCAGTGGCAGATTGACTTAGCTGATTTGAAAAGCCTAACTCGTCACAATAAAGGGTTCAGATACCTTCTATGCTGCATTGACGTTTTCAGTAAATACGCCTTTGTGGTGGCAACCAAGGACAAGAAAGGACCAACCATCCTTAGGGCTTTTAAGGCTATTCTAGATTCTGGTCGATCGCCAAAGCGAGTGCAAAGTGACCACGGTAATGAGTTCATATGCAGGGATGTTCAGAGAGAGTTGAAAAGAAGGGGGATTGAGTTCTTTGCCCCGGATTCCGAACAGAAAGCTACGATAGTTGAAAGGTTCAACAGAACTCTAAAAAGTCGCATGTACCGGTATTTCACGGAAAACAATACCTATAAGTACATTGACGCTCTTAAAGAGATGGTTCAAGCTTATAATAACAATTATCATCGATCCATAAAGTGTAAACCTGTCGAGGTCACGCCCGAAACATCCAGACGGGTATGGGAAAACCTTTACGGCGATATAGACTTCTCTCCACCATTAAAGTATCCTTTCGATATTGGTGACGTAGTTCGGATAAGTAAACATAAGAATATTTTCGAGAAGGGTTACTTGCCCACGTGGTCGGAAGAACTTTTCAAAGTGGTGGAGAGATTACCCCGCAGTCCACCGGTGTATAAGATCCAGGATTTGAATTCGGAACCAATTACCGGTATTTTTTACAAGGAACAATTACAGAAAGTGGGTAAAGACCTAAATTCTAGCGTGTTTAAAATAGAAAAGATCTTGAGGAAACGTCGCAGACCCGACGGGACGCTGGAGAAGCTAGTACGTTGGAAAGGATACTCTCCGTCTTTTGACAGTTGGGTTCGGGAAATAGATATAGTATGAGCTTTTACATCACTTTACCTTCCGACTCGTCGATGAGGTATTTTCCCGACAATACGAGAAGTAAATTTAGGACTTATCTCCCGAACCAGTGAAATTGGAAGGATTTTACGAAGTAGGCTTAGCGGAAATTTCATATCCACACACTTGGAATAACATGAACGTCACGTGCACGTCCACGCTCACCGGTATGGGAAGTATCTTTCCTATTCTAGAATGGTGGAATTACCCGCAGGGTATTATGGAAATATAGAGGACCTCCTAGAGCAACTTAATTACGACGAGGATGACGTTTCGGATATGACTATTCTTAAAACCGCGTTGCCGATGATGACGATATCATAGAGTCCCAACCCCTTCGAATGCCAAGTATAGTTTCAGTTACATTCGACGTATACGCCGTGTGGAAATTTCCGTGGTAGATAATTACATGTTAACTATACCGGGACAACTCGCCGTTATGCTGGGATTTTCAAAAGACCCATCGAAAACCTCAACTTTGTTCACTATAGAACAGCTGCGTACCCCGTGGACTTGGACGCGGGTCTCCATTCTCTCTTTGTTTATTCGGACATTGTCGAAAGTAGACCAGTTGGAGATGTGCATGTACCTTTGCTCAGAATCGTGAGCATACAGGGTAATGACGGAGAAACGGTAGACAAAGATTTTCCTAGACCTCACTACCTCCCCGTTGCTAGTAACACTTTCCAGTCAATTGAAGTTAACATTATGAGCGAGCTCGGTACTCCCATAGAGTTCACTAGAGGGAGAGTTCACGTTACGCTACATTTTAGACCACGTAGGATGTGGTCACCGTTATAAATTAGAAGGTAAACGGACTCGAATATCATTCACACTTGAAGTGTTAGATGAAGAACATCGTCAAATCAAATATGTCCTTTAACCAATCGGACTACGATCAACACTTTTTAAACCAGATCGGACATGGTGGAAAATTTGATTATTATAAACACTTTCATTCCCAAATTGGTAATTCTTTGGCAGTATACAGGGGATTGCCGGTACAACACGGCTATGGGTTAGGGAATTTATAGCCTCTGCTTTTGCTATGCCTCTACTCAAAAGGGGTGCCACATACCTCGGAAAAAGTTTTTGAACACAGGTGCGAAGGTCGTGAAGGACGTAGCTAGCGGGATTCCTGTAAAAGCATCTGTAAAATCTCATGGAAAAGCCGCGGCTAAAGACGTCGCCCTTAGTGCGGCGGAAGAAATCCGAAAAATGACGGGGAATGGTAATAAAAGGAAACGCAGGTCTAGATCACTCGTCAGTTCAGTCGTGACAAGGAAGAGGAAAGCAACATCCTTTAAACATCCAGATATTTTTCCTAAAAAATATAATGACACATGTCCACCCTGGTTCGAATGGATCAATCAGTAGCGAAGTCGAACTTTTCGACGTACCTCTTACCAATACCAGTATTCTGAGTGGAGAATGGGTTGAATTCAGCCCAATATCCAACATTAATGAAAATTCGACAATCACGTTTACCGTGGTTGGAAGTTCCGACGGATACGTGGACCCGGCTAGAACTTTACTACATCTCCAAGTCAGGATTGTTAACCCGGCCGATGGGACCACAATTCCGGTTGCTGCTGATAAAGTGGGGCCGGTAAATAATTTCCTGCATAGTCTTTTCAGCGAAGTACACCTTTCGGCGCAAGAGAGATCGGTTACACCTTCACCGCAAAACTATCCGTACAAGGCCATGTTTCAAACGGCGGTGACATTCGGAGGACCGGCCAAAACTAGTTTTCTTACTAGTTCCATGTTTTACAAAGACACAGCTGGAAAATTTGACGAGTTGGATGAGAACGATGGATTTAAAACAAGGGCAGCCTTTGCTAGAAATGGAACAATCGATATGGTAGGAACTGTACACTTGGATCTTTGTCAACAACCTAGATATATTCCAAATATGACGGATTTGAAATTCAAATTCGTCAAAAGTCCGAATGAATTCTGCGTACACGCAGCCGGTGCGGTTAAATGGAAAGTAGTTTACGAGTTGGCATCTCTTTATGTTCGCAAAGTAAAATTACCCTCGGAAGTACTTGTAGCGCATGCCAAATGTCTGGAACTGGCAACTATGAAATACCCAATTATTCGCACGGAATGTAACTCTTTTTCAATTAACAGTGGTACCAAAATATGCGTTAGAGATAATTTATTCATGGGTCAACTACCTAAAAGAGTTCTTTTCGCTCTTGTAGACCAGAATGCTTATTTGGGTGAATACAAAAAGTCCCCGTTTAATTTCCAACATTTTGATTTAAATCATATTGCCTTGTACCTTGACGGAGCTAGCGTCCCTCATAAACCTCTTACCCCAAACTTTTCTGGTGGTCAATATATGAGATCTTATACTAATCTCTTTACTCAAACCTCTCAATGGTTATTGGACGAGGGAAATTACATTTCAAGGGAGGAATTCCCCAATGGGAATTGCATATTTGCTTTTGATTTAAGCGCCGACCTCAGTAGTTCAACTTCTCAATTTCAATTGATAAGGAACGGTAACTTGCGATTGGAATTAAAATTCGCCAAGGACTTGCCCAAGACTATCACAGTTCTATATTACTCCGAGTTTCAGAATTTAATCGAGATTGATAAAAATAGAACAGTTATTTACGATTACAATTAAAAAAAAATGGACACACTGCAAATAACTAAAATTATGCAAAAGGATAAATTCACCAAAGATCTGTTTCGAGGTGTTTTTGCAGCCGACCAGCTACCCCAGAAAGTAAAATTTTTCCCTTCACTCTATATTGTAAATACTGGCTCGTCAAAAACCGAAGGCATGCATTGGACTTGTATATATTTTTCAAGTCGGCAAAATACAGAGTTTTTCGACAGTTTTGGAAACCCTCCCGACATGTTTGAATTTAATGATTTCGTGGAACGTAATAGTCTTACTGTAACTTTTAATTCAAAGCAGTTTCAAGGAGATTTCTCCAATACTTGCGGTGGATATTGTATTTATTTTTCTTTGTTCAGATGTAGAGGTATTAAATTGTTTGATATTTGTTCAAAATTTAAAACTGATAAAGATACGAATGATAAAATGATATCGGAATTTATGTATAAGAGATTTTCAATAAAGTTTTTTTAAAACAAATACAGAGTCTTGAATATTTTTTTTTTGTACAGATAACCACGCGTCGCGCACGCGCGCGGGGAAATATTTAAATCCCGCGCGTGGATTAACTCACTCACGCGCGCCGTCCCGCGGGGAGGCCTGGCCCCTTCTCTTCGTACATGAAAAATGAAAAAAAGAGTAGGAAAAATTTGAATAAGAATACTTTAACATAATTATATTTATTTTCAGCAACATTTCAAAAATTTATAAAAAATAGAAAAAAAAAAAAGAACAAGTTTATACAAATTTACAAGAAAGATATTTAAACAATTCCAAGTTATTTATTAAGATATTTAAGTTACACAATTCAAAAATAATTCAAGAGAGAAACCGGGCTATGCCACGGAGGAAAACTCTCTTTTATTGATCCCTAATTTTATAATGTCCCAGCGCGTAAGTTGATACACCGTCGATGATGTAACGTTTGTCATCGCACGGGTTCAAGGCAAGTTTCGTCTGTCTTATGGAAAACAACTCATGTTTTAGGCTGACGATTCTTTTCACTTCCTCTACGGTGAGTTCCCGCTGTAATAGACACTCCTTATATTCGGCGTGGCGTATCTTCTTCTGGACTACTCTGCGACAGATCCCTTTAGCCGTTTTCTTTTCTCCCTTCGCAGACAGGATGGAGTACATCTTAGGCCTTAACCCGCAGAACTCCTGGATAGGCGTCCCATTGAGTTCATCTTTAAACTTCCCAAGGACTTTCTTGTTTTCCTCGCTGAACAATGGATGGTCTCGAGGGTAGTCTGAGAAGTCGAACATATTCTTGTTCTCGGCAAAGTCCCTGGGCAAATCATCGGTGAATATCTCGTAGGTCAGCGAGTCTGTAATGAGTAGAAAAAAAACTTTAGTTGCGGTTAGGAGATAAAGCGCGAAAAACATGATTTAACACTTACCAGTATCCGTGAAAAGAAGTTTAGCGGCTTCCCCATATTTAGCTCTTATAGTATTATAATGAAAGTCGTACATAATCAACTTTGACAAATCTAAGATAGCGAACCCTGTGTAAATAGGTCTATCTAAGGTTAAGACCTTATGCAGTGCGTGAATCCCGACCAAGTCGTTTTTGAATACGGTAAATCTTTGGAATGTAGGTGAACTTGCTTTTTTAATGGCGCGCTCCCTAGTCTGTACGAGATCTAAATTTATACGGTTGCGGAGATTCTCCATGGTTTTCCCAAACACAGAGTTGTTACAAAGCTTGAAAAAGTCTTTTTCAAAAGCGTTGACCGCTTGCTTCCTTTTCTCTGTATTAAATTCTATGAAGGGTTTTAACCACGCCCCCTGTTCAAAAGTGAGAATTTTATGGATTTTCCCCAATTTCATCCCTAATGAGAGATAGAACTTAAGCGTTCCGGTAGTGTAGGACATATTTCTCTCTATTGTAAAGCGTCGGTATTAGTTTAGGGAGGCTATCTTTTATCTTAAGATTTAGTTTGTTTAATTGATCTACCGAAAAGGGTGATAGTTCGTCCACTTTAACAACTCGCTTTTCAGGGGCTAGGGGATAGCAATTATGTTCCTCGTGTAAATTATCAGGATATTCGAGATCTACTTCTAAAATAAATCCCTGGGAATCGTCGTCGGGATGGTTAAGAATAATTTCTCGAGTGTAATCCTGGCACGGGTGCAACCATCGAAAGCCTCCCATAGGCAGGTGGTGACACATGACCGTACCGTAAAGGTTATTACAGTCTAAATAAGTGATGTAGGAACTAGGTTTGGCAGCGTCGTAGGTTTCGGGGATATCCTTATTATTGGCTACCGCTAACCTATGTGTAATAAGAGATACACCCCCTCTAATTCCTTTCTCAATGAATAGATGCATGTCCGGATCAAGGAATAGTTCCAATTTTACACCGGTCATACGTAGAGCGCTTTGCCAAGCGAACCCGGGGCCGGTAAAGGCGTGGGCGCAGTCTAGCTTGTAGTACTCTAAACACATAGCCCGAAAATTCTCAAACACATCCGCTAAGAGTAGAACGTCGGTTTGCACATACAAATCGTGGTACTCGCCGAGGTTAGCGATTCGGAATTCCTCCCAAACCTTTTGAGCATGGGAATAATCCTCGTCACTAACCCCTTCATCAGTCAAGGTGTTGAAAAAGTCTTCTTTAGGTGGCAACTCCGTCTCGCCGAATTTCCTCTCATCGTCAAAGTAATCGTAAGGGTATACCTGCTTCCTCAACAGGTACGTCACCTCCTCGGGTTTGAAGACAGAGTTTAAGCATTTAAACTTGTCCGCTCCTCCTCGACTCAAGTTGAAAACTAGAGACTCGAGAGAAGCTGGCATGAACCTGATTGAATCTAAAAAGCGTAGATTGCCCAAAGAAAACGATATGTAGGTTTCGGAATTGGTGGGTATGCACTTGATATCCCGGTCCTTAATTAGTCCAATTTTGTCCATTATGAGATGGGAGTCGTATCGGGAGAGATTATGCATAAAGACGGGAACAAAGTTCGGCGTCTTCAATTTGAGGTTACACGAATTATGGGCCGCACCCCTGTAGGCTCCATTCGTGTGGTCGTGATCCCTCACTTTGTGGTTATCAGGGGTGAACTCTTTCCTGCATATGTAACCGACTTGAGCCGAAACGAAATCCGCTACTTCCTGGTCAGTCAGATTCATGGGCGTGTTGTCCTTGAGCTTTCTCTGGATAATTTCATCTTCGAGTAGAAGTTTTTGTAAAAAACTTTCAGCAGCATCCATGCCCCGGTACGTAACGGGTTTCGACACTGTTCCATCATGTCCTACAATGACGTAGCTGTATCCGCAGGCAATGTGCTGCGAGGTTTTGGTGGTTGAAGAGAGGTTGGCGTCCGGATCACACCTATGTATTTTTTCGAGAACTGACTCAAAATCGGCGTAAATGACGAATTTAACCTGACGGAATAGAAAATAGGAAACGTATTAATATCAGCATTTTTTCTTAACGTGTTAGTTAAAGTTACTTACTTTTTGCTCCCAGGCGATGTTTTTAAATTCTAGGATGGGTTCCTTTACCGGCATGCGAATCTTCTGGGGACCATGTATACTACACTCTTTAACGTGTTCCTTGTGATTCTGTTCGGAGTTTGAACCAGTGAAACGGTGAAGGCAGTAACGGCAATAATAAGTTCTTCCGTCATGTTTCGTGAAATCCGACATGAGTCGGCTCAAGCTTCGAATTAAACAAAAGTGCTTCTTCTCCCCCTCTGTTAATAATAACAGGTCTACCTGACGAGGTACGTCCACCCTGTTCGAACTTACACGCAGCGGAAATATCTCGTTTTCGTAGCCGAAAATATTGATCGATAGATTGTTATCTCGCTCGAACTTTTTTAACGCATCCTCCTTTATTTCAACGGGGAATGTGATTGCCGATGTGTCTAGTTCATCTTGGTATCTCACGTACTTTTCGACGTCATTGGGGTGATTTCTGCGGTTGACGGGGTGTAAATGCGCTAAGACTGACCATAGGAAGCATTTATTGTCCGTGTTTTTAATGTTAAGAATGGCCAGTTTAGAAGCTAACTTTTTAGGGGTTGCGAAATACGTACCCCCGTGTAGTGGCATATAAGATATTATATTAACTTGTAGGAATAAAATTCTATCGAGAGTCAAACCACTACCTCTTCCCTCAAATTCTTCCATTAAGCGACGTAAAGTTAGTACTCCCAAGTCAATTTGTTCCGGAATAATACCCGGATTTAAAATAATAAGGTTCCGTGTTCTATGGTATATTAGACATTCCACATCCTGTTCTGAATTTCCTAGCTCTCGCGTGTAACGGACGCGAACTGTTAGGTACCACTTTATACCTTTATCCGATGCTAGTTTGTTTCTTAGATAGTTTTCTATAGCTAATCTATGTCTTTGAATATACCGATCTACGTCAGTTTCCACCCTTGCGGGTGTAAATCTGGCGCAGAAGATAGCGTTAGCCAATACGTTTAGCTCTTCCAGTTCGTCGGGAGGAGGTTCATCGGGTACGGGATCCTCCTTCTCTTCTCTATCCATCAGGTTATGAATGTCTTGATTGTCTTGACTTGTCAGGTCAGGCAGTTCGTCCGGGTCGTAAAAGTGTTCCGGAACGTGAACATTCAATTCGTCTTGGTTGTCGAACCGTTTGGAGCAAATGTAGCAGGACACTTTACCGGGTGAGGTGTCGGTCAACGCGATATCCTCGGGTTGATTCCCTCCTTTAAGAATGGTACTCTCTTCTCGGTCCATCAAGGCGTGCAAGGCTTGGTTTTCCTCGTCGTTCAGGTCATCTAGCGAGTCTTGACAATGAACGTTCGGCACCTCACGAGCAACATGCAAAGGAACATCTTCCTGGTCCATCGGATCAGGCAAGGCTTGGTTCTGTTCTTCGGACAGCTCACCTAGTTCGTCTGGGAGAGGAACGGACCGCGCTCCACTAGCGTCGTCCGAAAGAGAGTAGACATCCGGCACGGGAGGGGCGTTATACGTCGAGGTCGAGGCAATCGGAATTGGGGAGGGGTGCGTAACTTTTTGTTTTTTAACCCTCCGTTGAGTGGGAGAATTATGGGAAGCTAAATGCTTCTGTAACGTAGCACGTCTAGTAAATGCAGACGAACAAACGGTGCATGGGAAAGTGACTCCTCGATGCTTTTCCCGCTTATGTCTTAAAAGACTCTGGTTTTGAATATATTTACGTCCGCAAATATCGCACATCACCATTTTAAAGGTTGATTCTATCATTTCAAGCTGCAAGGACGAAACAGGGGGAAAAATAATAGAACTATACCCTCTACAAAATACTGCGTTTCTAATGGAGTGAATTGAAAAAAAAAATCTTACCTTGTGCATACAATTTCGATGTCCTTTCGGGGGGCAGAGTATTTAAAAATACTTTTTGGAGCAGCTCTAGAATTGCGGTGGGAACTTCATAGTCTAAAGACAAAGTATCTTCTAGCGTATAGGGGGGGCTTTTATACTGATATTTAGTTTACTTTAGTCGTAGAATGCATGATTAATGCGCTGAAATGGGTTTCTCCCATGGTTTTACCCATTTCTACAATTTTTCCAATCAATATAACCGTTTTGCACTATTGTTTACCAGACATGATTAGAGGAACGTTTCCATTCTTTTTATCTGATGCTTGAACATGCGCGTGGGAAGAGGGATAGATATCTTCGCAATATCTGTCTGTTGAAAATAAGATTACCATCTTCCGATATTTGTGCGAGGGTTAGGGGAAACATTTACTAACGCATCGAAAGAAATTGTAAAATTTCTTTTAAATCAATACGGAATATCTGCCTTTCTAAACTAATGGAAAATTTAACCCTTTATCAGTTAAAACTATGATGCTTCTTTTATCGGTTTGAGAGGAAATATGATGATAAGATTTAAAATAGGCTTACCAATAATTAAAAAATGAGCTTAAAATATTATATAAACCTACATACATTAATTAGAAACACATATCATTCAATCATATTTTATTCAGGATTCTATAAATATTGTTTAGCATTCAACACATTCGCGGAAAGCATTTGCTTACAGAATGTAGTACTTAGAAATGTTTTATTATTAAGGGAGTTAAGTATTAATTCTAAATTTAAATTCGACACGGCGTTACAATAATGCATGTCCACTCGGTCCTTCCATTCCTCCATGATACAGTCATGCTCCAGTTGCGAGGGGTGGTCGATTAGACATCCATTACAGCTGCCAGCGATGAGGTCGGTCAGCTGTTGGGTGACCGTTTCCCTGATGAGTGCATCCACCCTTTTTGCTTCGGCGATGAACGTTATTATTTGGACGTGTACTCCCAGCAATTTTTCCCATAAATATGGGCCTATGGCGAATCCCGTCTTGGTCGGGTAGAGGTTTGCGTAGTCCGCCCCCTTACCCCGTACCATCTGTCTGATGTTCAGCATTTTCCTCTCCTGATAGGTAACGAGTTGAATGCGTCTCTCCTCCGATCCATCGAAGAAGTGGGTGCTGGGTTCGACATCATCCCTCTCGAAGAAATTGTTGACCACATCACGCATATTGTAAAGTTGAAGGTATTCGACTTCACTCAGCGAGATCCCAGTGGACTCGTCGGTCATTCCGAGTCTAACCTTGCAGTCCGGTGTAATGCTGCATGATTTGGTGTGGGAAAGCTCGAACATGTGGGTGTTATCCCTGAAGAGATACATTAAATATGTTAAGAGGGAAATGGGTTTAACTATAACACTAAGATTTAAAGTAAAAATGAATTGTACTTACATTTTTCAAATGTCCTGGAAAGTCGCAAAGTGTCAATATACGTCGTCTTGGAGAAAGGCTTGGAGAGTTGTACCTTATCTTTAAACCTACCCCGTCTTTTATACCATCCTATCACACGTCCTATCATGTATATTTCATCACCGACCACAACGCCAAAAGTTAACATGACGCCTGATTTTCTTAATTTCCCCAGCCACGTCATGGAATTATCCCTGAAAATTTCCACGCAATTCACAAAGTCAACATGGTGTCAAGCTTTCCCCTGGTTTTCCCGCCGAAATTGAAAATTTCCACGCCATTCACAAAGTCAACATGGTGTCAAGCTTTCCCCTGGTTTTCCCCGCCAAAAAATCTGGCGTGAGGACGCCATCTTGGTGTCAGGCGCCAATTCGGTGCCAGGCGCCAACTGTACCAACAGTACCAACTGTACCAACAGTACCATCTGTACCAACAGTACCATCTCACCGGCAAAACTGTCAAAATCTATCTACTAACTTCATTTTAGCTTTTCCAAACCTTTTCAAATGTAACTTTTTTATGTTAACTGTTTTTAAAAATTCCACTGAACTTCAATTCAGGCCCGATAATATGTGGTTTAAATTTCAACAAGATCCTTTCAACAGTTTATTTTATGAAAAATGAAGTTGCTAAGGGTCGGTTTTCAATTCTATAAAATTAATCACATAACTCAACGATATGTAATTTCTTGTTATTGTATTATGTAATCAGGCCCTGCCACGCACAAGCACTTTCAGCTCCTGTGGCATAAAGGGCAGTGTATTGTATAAATGTACTAAGATGGAGTTGAAGGAGGAGCACTAATAAATTAAATTAAAAATGACTACATATGTCCACTTCATTTAGAATAAAAGCAGACGAAAAAGAAGATCGCGAGTGCAAAGATGTACGCGTTAACTAAGCATTAAAATTTTCACTTTTATACACATTGAAATTTGATCGCAATTAATTCGGGACTAATGTTACCGAGAATGAAGGGAGGACTTCGAGCCCGTTGATGGGGGTACAGTGATGGCAACGTTATTTAACTCTGGCCTTCAACGTGAAGTTTTCTGTTTCCTCATATGATTTTATTGTTGGTCATCCTTTTCCTATTTTTGACTTCGAGAACTCGTTCCAAGCATAGAACAATCAAAGAGATTGAAGTTCCAATCGCCAAAATGTAAAGTTCAAGTATTATATTACTTAAAGTGAGAGGTTTCACTGTCTCTTCCTCGTTTTTAGGAACGAACAAATTGGGTACGCTATGAATTCCTTTAAATTGGCTAAGTTTAATTACGGGTGCAATTAAATCGCCACTGGTAAACCGCGACGCTCTGCAAACCGTGAAACAATACAATATTTTAGGTTTTTTTTCGAGAAGCAAGAATTATTTTAAGGAAAGAGAAAAATTTTAAATATGGAAAATTATAAGGAAATTTAAAAAATATTCGAAATAGTTCAGAATCAAGAAATTTCTCAAAAATAAACATTAGAAATCATGGAGAATATGGACAATATTTAGAAATATTGGTGTCAATTGAGAAATAATTTTAATAATTAAGAAATATTGGTAATAACTTAGAAACAGTGAGAAATATTGGTAATAATTTAGAAACAGTGAGAAATATTGGTAATAATTTAGAAACAGTGAGAAATATTGGTAATAATTTAGAAACAGTGAGAAATATTGGTAATAATTTAGAAACAGTGAGAAATATTGGAAATATACAAGAAATAGAAAACTGAAAAATATCAAAATAAAAAGATGTAAGGAAAAGTATTGGAAACAGAATTGAAAGTGCAAGAATTTCGAAAAAAAGTGCTAGGAAGCTCAAGCGTAAAGTCTCATTCACACGCTTAGAAATACATACAAAACGGTTTGAATAAAATCACTTGACCAGTTCAAGGTTGACTAAACCTAATGAGATGAAACCTTCCCTCTAACAAGACGTATAAAGTAAGATTAGGCATTAGAGATTTCTTACAAAGTTATGATTAATTCGGACAATCTTCTATCGCATCCTTTTCTGTAAGGAATTGCCATGTAGAAGGACCAGAATGGTTTCTCAGAGACGTAAAAGGAATAATGTTGCGAATCGTCAAGACGAATAAATTCGGGAATGTGTTCTTTTGTTATGATATCCGGTATTAACCAGGCTGAACGCCCTTCGCTTATCTCTCGGAAATGATGTTCGTAATTTCCTATTAAGTCCACTGCATGCATAAAGGTAATTCTTTGGTATAGTTCTTTCTCCATTACGTCATCTGATCTCTGTTAAGTCGGGAACATACAGGGTGGAAGAAATCAGACCAACAGCTACCTTTGTTGACGGCCCCCAATATTGCCGTCGGGTGACGTCACTATACTACAGAGTAGACCTCGTATACAGGGTGTAAATAAATACGTAGCATTGTAAGCAAAAGAGATGGTTTAATATGGAACATGTCTGAAGGCTACCAGCCTCGGAACTACGTGACTTCATGACTTAACCCCAAGCAACCTTATTTAACATATCCCCATAGGAAGACATCAAGTGGGGTAAGGCCAGGAGACCTTGCTGACCACGGAATTGGTCCACCTCTACCTATTGGTATACTCCTATTGGATAGAATCCTGTTGGACCGAATTCAGATTTGTACAATTGTAGCCAAATTTAAAACAATTTATAGCCCAAAGAGCGATTTTCGGCTCAATGGGAATATTTATATGGAATAGCTTTCGACTGAATGGGATGGGTTTACACATATAAAATAACAGCGTTTTCCTTCAGTTGCCGAGCTCCAGTAGCGCAATGGATGAAGTGAGTTGGATGATCGAAGAAGTTAAGCAGCATCGAGCGCCGTCAGTATTTGGGAGGGAGTTCTCTTAAAGGTAAGGTTGGGTTAGAGTTAGGTTAGTAATATTTCATAAGAAAAACTAAAATGTTGCGCCTTTTCCAAAGCATTGAAGTTTATCTTCATTGACTATCCAAATTAATATGCCTTTTCCAAAGGTTAGGTTAGTAAAATATTATATAATAAGAAAAGTAAAATGTTACGCCTTTTCCAAAATATTGAAGTTTATCTTCATTGACTTTCCAAATTAATATGCCTTTTCCAAATGTTAGGTTAGTAATATTTTATAAAAAAAAGTAAAATGTTACGCCTTTTCCAAAATATTGAAGTTTATCTTCATTGACATTCCAAATTAATATGCCTTTTCCAAAGATTTGGTTAGGTTACTAATATGTTATAAAAAAAAGTAAAATGTTACGCCTTTTCCAAAATATTGAAGTTTATCTTCATTGACTTTCCAAATTAATATGCCTTTTCCAATGATTAGGTTAGGTTACTAATATTTTATAAAAACTAAAATGCTACGCCTTTTCTAAAATATTGAAGTTTATCTTCATTGACTTTCCAAATTAATATGCCTTTTCCAAAAAATTACATTTTATATTCACTTCTGATATAACGTTACTCCTTTTAGAATAATATTGTTCTTTATTTTTGTACTAAGATATTCGCATTACAAATGAAACGATTAGCTCTGATCATACGAATAAATACTAACTTAAAAAACAAAAATTTGAATAAAAAAATCCTCACAAATTAAAGGAAAATTCATCATTGGAAATCCGCCCAAATTACGGTATTCGGTCCAAGGGGATTCGGTCGAACAAGACATTCTATCCAATGGGATTCGACCCAATGGTAGACAATCCTACCTAACTACAGTTATGTAAAAGTTCTTTTAGCCATTAACGAACACTGACCGCCCAATGTGGTGGCAAATCTCACGAATTACTGCTAATGGTAATGCGTCTATCGCTTCACTAAACTCGTGACGCAGGACGTCCAAGTACGTTCCACCAGTAATGTTCTCATCGAAGAAGAAGGATCGTTAAGTCGGTACCCATGAATGCCAAGTCACACATTTACCTTCCATCGCAGTTGATGGTAGATCGGTTGGACTAAGCCATACAGATATTCTTGCCATATTTCATCGACACCATTTCCTACCCTATCAAATCCACCGCCATTAAGCCTTAAAAGAGGACGATTTAATAAGAAGGCATTACATTTGTCTTACCATGCGTGAACTATTAATTGCAGCCGATGCACTATTCCGACAAAAGGCGCTACGTACTTTCTGACGAGGCGACATATCTCAGGGATGGTACGGTAAACCGTCTTATCATACATTACTGATCCCATCAAAAAGCCTATTGGTTACGACACCATTACCATCAACTGCGATGGAAGGTAAATGTGTGACTTGGCATTCATGGGTACCGACTTAACGGATCCTTCTTCTTCGATGAGAACATTACTGGTGGATCGTACTTGGACGTCCTGCGTCACGAGTTTAGTGAAGCGATAGACACATTACCATTAGCAGAAATTCGTGAGCCTTGCCACCACATTGGGCGGTCAGTGTTCGTTAATGGTTGAAAGAACTTTCACATAACTGTTAGATAGGAGGAGGTGGACCAATTCCGTGGTCAGCAAGGTCTCCTGGCCTTAACCCACTTGATGTCTTCCTATGGGGTTATGTTAAGGGAGATCGTAGTATTAACGTTGTTAAATAAGTTTGCTTGGGGTTAAGTCATGAGGTCACATAGTTCCGAGGCTGGTAGCCTTCAGACATGTTCCATATTAAACCATCTCTTTTGCTTACAATGCTACGTATTTATTTACACCCTGTATACGAGGTCTACTCTGTAGTATAGTGACGTCACCCGACGGCAATATTGGGGGCCGTCAACAAAGGTAGCTGTTGGTCTGATTTCTTCCACCCTGTATTAATTATAATATTACCAGGGGTGCATTATTGCCTTACGGTACTTGAAGAAAAGAAGCAATTTTTGAAGCAGTTGTTAAACCCGTCAGGGAAGGGCAGAAAAGTATGGTATTATATTACACGGCTAGCCTAACCTTCTACAGCGGGCGAAAATTGAGTTATAATGGCATGAAGTGATATCTAGTTTACTACAGAGAAAGTATAAATTAGCCACATTTCTGTCTTTATCTCCAGTCCGAACGTAGGTCCGGAGTTAATCCCGCCCCTAAATTAATACCAGCATCTCATTGTTTCTTGAAAACCCACGATAGCGTGACACGAGTGACGAAAATTACTGGCGACTGAGGAGAGGCGAAATAGCCCGGCCTCCTTTTACGTCCCCCCTTGTATTTTGAAAGGGGGACTGGAACTATGGTGCTCGAATACTTAGGCATCTTTTAACTTCTCCCTAGTAAACTAGACATTCCTTCTTGATACTGGTTTATTATTGTCACGTAGGTTACTATTTGTATACTGAATTATTTTGTGCACTCTCACCGACGCGAAAAGAAGTGATTACGAAATTAACCACGCACTCGTAGATGTACTCACTGGCATAGTTAATCAGGTTTTGCAAAAAGGTTGTTTGAAGTGCTTGTTTGCGGGAAATCTGATGCCACTAGCCACGTGATAAGTTCTAATCAAGTTGTCTCACTCTTCTGCCCCGTTTTGGGACCCTAGAATTACGGTTTCCAATCTAATAAAACCGTGCAATACGTTTACTTTCCTACACACCTCCCTGTACGCGTTTACCAGTGAAATTTAATGAAGGCTTCCATTGGTTTTTTCACTATCACATCCTAGCTACCGATCAAAATGTAAAATTTGCCCCATTGATTTCAAGATTACATTTTAGTTTTCAAAAGTTTTTTTACGTTAGTATTTTTAATTATTTAAGTTTAAATTTGGGGAGAAAATACGGTGTTTCTGTCGGTACCAAAGCTATACCCTATATCACTGCATTCCTACCTCGTACTTTTTAGTTTTCAAAGATAATTTTATGTTAGTATTTTCAATTATTTAAGTTTAAATTTGGGGAGAAAATACGGTGTTTCTGTCGGTACCAAAGCTATACCCTTTATCACTGCACTGTAACCTACCTCGTACTTGTAGTGAAGCTTTCCTTTATCTTGTGAAATTAAATTTAACGATTTACTAAAGTGGACGTCTTCTATAGTTTCAATTCTTTGAACTTTGGGCGGAATTGTCATTTTGGATAATAATAGATTGGCAAAAAATGTTAACATCATATACATTCCGAAAATCCAACTGAAAAGCACTATTCCGAATCCAATCTTAATTTTATCGAATGGCACCGAATCTGAATAAAATTAAAATTAAAATAAAATAATTTTCGTTAAACACAAAAAAGTGCAATTATCAATATTTAGCTAAACATTTTATAATAATCTGGGACTGTGAAAGAAGGGAAACTTAAACTAAGATGTGGGAATGCAGTCTAGGAAATTGCACACTTCCTCTGGTCCAAGGACCAAAACCAGTTTACTAATTGCTTGGACTAGTTTTTTAATTCAAGAAGTGGGGGTTACTGGTCCTCGGGACCAGTTTATTAATTGCAAATCTATAGGAGAACAAAGGCTAGGACCAGTACGGAGACCAGTTTATTATTTCAGACACTAGGGGGTCACTGGTCCAAAGGACTAGTTTAAAAAAATATCCTTATTTCCCAGACTGGCCTAGACATTAGCGTACTAGTGTTCCACGCATAATTTTCGCGCATACCGAGCCTATGTAAACAATCTCTGACGTCATTTCTCATAGAGAAAACGTGTTTTAAAGAAGGCGTTGGTGTCCTCTTTCCCCGCTTAACTCTTTGGATATGTGTATAGGTATTACAGTTAATATAAATAGAAATAATAGTAAAAATATGAATTTAAATTAGATTTGCAAACTCGTCACGACCTCCCGTCACTCGGTCTCGGTACACAAAAGACCGAGTATTAATGAAATCTAAACCCTATAATCAACGTCCGTAGTTCGCGGCCATTTTTCTTTCGTACATGGGCTCGTCTAGCTTTGGAGGGAGGGTCATAATTGGTACCCCCTTTTTATTGACAAATAAGGTCAAGCTTTTTTTTAGTAGAGGGGAAGCTACAAGTCTCTACTCCATGTTCTAGCCCACCGCATCCATCCGCTGTGGGAGATTGGTATCAAAAGCGTTGTAGAGCCGGTCCTGTCTATTCTTCTCCTTTCTATTTTCCCCATTGTACTGTGCATATAAATTAGATGATGTTTACCTTGTCTGAAAAGAAGTGTTATTAATACAAAGAGGGTATTTAAAAATATCTGCAGTAAATCTTCTCCATTATTGCCCTCCACGTAACGGATGAGATAAGTGTAGAAAAATATAAAGAACACGAAGAAAATGGCCAAAATGGTCCAGACCTAAAACAAGCGTTTCAAACCTATTATGAAACAATAAGTAAAGAAAATATGATTCTTAAAATTTCCACTAGATAAAATTTTTCTATTTCCCCTTTTCTTAAACTGTCAACCGTGTTTCCGGAAATTTACATAAATCATGCATCTATTAATTAACATGAATATATATCAGCATTGACTAATTTGACAACATATAGGGACAGGAGGGACATGAGGTATAGGGTCGTGAAGCCCCATGGGCCTATGTACAACAAGAAGTTGTCAAGTTCCGGAACCTTTCGTTTCGTAAGTAGACGACGCGTCTAGGGAGTGAGCGTTTTGACATGTGTGAGGACTGAGGACCATGGTAAAACTAAAGACTGTATCTTCGTTTTCAGATATTTCAAATACAAGTTAAATATTTCAGAACGTAAAAAACTTTTCATAACCTAATGCCCTTGCAATATATTTCGCATGAGTTATAGATTATAATAGATGTCGAATCAACAAAGTAATCTAAAAGCCCAAAATTTCTCTAACGTATGAATGTTGTAACAATTTTCTCCCGAATAAAAACCTTCCTTGGCAAAAAATTTGATTCAATAGTGGAAGATACTTATTAACTACAATTGCAAAGGTTAACATTCAGTTACATTTTCATGTAGTTTGACAGATTAGATGTTCTGACATCGTTCTGAGAATCCTTTTCATTGGCGAACATTTTTTAAATTTAGTTCTTAAAATGTTTCCTACCTAAGTACCTAACTGTCCTAACTAACCAAAAACGGAATTTTTCCCTCTCTTAAACTTGTCGTCCGCTATTTGTAATTCCATGCGTTTTGATTCTGATTGGCTACCGCGATGACGTAAACCACTTGCAAGTCTAGAAAAGTACCGCCTATCCCTAACAAACATGATAGAAGGGATGATTAATAGATTCATGCCTTTATAAACTATTTAAACTTATGAGGACTTTACAGAAGTTACGATGAAATAAATGAAAATGTAAATTTTCTTAGAACATTCTTACGCACTTCGTTATCGAAGGTTTCAAAAATGGAAAATATTGTAGATTCCGTTTTAATTACGTTTGCTCCACTAATAATGCTGAAAGTATCAGAGAATAGAGGAGCAGTATATCCCAAGTATTCGGCATCTTTTTCATTTGGTGTTACCATCCAAATACCTAGATCACATTCCTTCGAGACAGTGCGATGTTAGTGGTAGTTTAACTTGCCTAATCTATTTACGTACATTTCTGGCCAAGAAGCCAATATATCCAGTCCCATTGTTAGGTCCAGTTACTGAACCAGTCACACCAATAGTCTCCAAATCCAAGATTAATGAATAACTAAAAAATTTATAACAAAACTTTGAGATCCACCTGACACCCTTAGTTTAAAGGATCCCGCAAAAACAGTAGTTGAAAACGTTTAGCAAGCACCAGGCCGCGCTGAACGCACTTTCTGACGAAATATTTCTAAACATTTAACATGGTCCTTTCGTTTGAGGCCAATCGCCAATCCCTCAGATGTAAACGTTTGAAAAAAAGAGTAAAAAAACTGTAGGGGGTCGAAAATAAAACTGGGGGTTTCCTCACAATGTCTCTGTAGCGCCATCTCGTCACTCATTAAAACTTCATTTATGGTTTCATATCTCCTGTAAACACTATATGCATCAATAAACTAACAATAGTAATAGCCATTTTTTAACTAATAATTAAAAACAAGTTTGAAAATACACGCTATATTTATAAATATTGTACGAAAGGAAATTTTACAAGTATTTCACGAACCGAGGCAGGCTCTAGGACCATTTATAAAAAGGAACAATGGTTTAAAGCCAGTCTTGGCTGTGGTTTAGTTCAAAGAAACGTCACTAGATGCTCCCATAGTCGAGGGGTGGAGTTAACTGGACCACTTTGTCTAGCAAAGCTATGTTTTAGTTCCACCCTTGAGGACGAGTTCTCATTGGTTCCTGTCTTTGACAACGTAATATTGGTGTGTAGAAGATAGCACGCATGCTAGGTGCGCCACAGGAACCGACATTTGCTTTAAGGAGGATGAAGGGTTAAGGATATTTGGATTGCTTTTTCCTATGGAACCTAAATGAGTGCCTTATATGCGCAATCTTTTAAACCTGCTTGTCAAAGCCTGGCGGGATTTTCTTTATATTTGACTAGCTTTTACCCGCGGCGTCGCTCGCGTGCAGTAAGAACTTCCATCAAAATGATATAAAGATTGGGTAATGACTATTTTTGTAGCACCCTAGGAGCGAAGGCATTCGGCGTTGCCCGTCGGACCGTCGGGACATTTTTTATTACTTTTCACGCGGACATTATTCCATAAAAAAAGGTTTTTTAAATTTCTATCCGCCATTTAAAAAGATGGCAACAAATCGAACCCAAAAGACCATTCAGCCCGTCTATAGGTTAAAGGAAACCAGTGTACTAAATATTTGTGAAATCGGATGAAACGCGCGGACTTTGTATCGTAGAGAAGATTTTTTTACATTTTTGGACGCCATTTATTAAGATGGCGGCGGATTGGAAAAATCTTTCTTAGTACGCGCCTACTACTTATGAGTAACGTTCTTGCAAATTTTCAGCCTTCTAGAGCAAGTGGTTTGGGCTGTCAGCCAGGACTTTGATTTATATATAGATATAGATTACCTTAAGTGTAATTATTTATTCATTTTCTTCACTTACTTCGACAAATAGTTTACGACTGCACGATAAAAACATTCAAATGACCACGAATTTTAGCATCAGAGTTGTATGTAATGACATTATCGTATTCTTCCACAATACAGTAACGATGAATCTGTTACAGATAAAATTTAATTTTACGTTCCAACAATATAGAGCAAACTAGAGGTCTTACATTGGTCATACACAACCTGACGAAAAAGTCTAATTTTGGTGTTGTCTCCGACATTTCTAAGCAATTTCCTCAAATAAATCTTACAACATGTTACGCATTAGCATCGGCTGTTAGACGGAATCTAAAATTCTGTAGATAAAGTTACTGTATACTCGAATTCCCAAAATTATATCTTAAAAGATTGGTTTAGTTTAACGTTTTTAATTTTAGAAAATAAAGTGGATATATACCAGAAAATATTTGTTTTTGCGTGATCTTTACAATCCGAAATATCCGAGACTGTAATATCCGTCGAAAACCAAACTTCCATTAAGAAATGAGGAGTTTGTTAAAAATTTCTATTTTATTTAATTAATATAAAGGTAATTAGCGCAATTATTTGTGTACTGTGCTTAATTCTATTTTTAAACACTTAACAGCAAGGAGTTAGGTTTCAAGCTCAAGTTGAAAATAGAAAATATTTTCGTATCAGTTACTACGAATCAGTGGGGAGTTTGCTAAAAATTTCGAATTTTTTTAATTAATACAAAGGTAATTGGAGCAATTATTTGTGTACTGTGCTTAATTCTATTTCTAAACACTTAACAGCAAGGAGTTAGGATTCAAGCTCAAGTTGAAAATAGAAAATATTTTCGTATCAGTCAGGGGCGTCGATCCTAATTTTTCCCAGGGGGGGGCTGGGGCCCAAGGCAACACCAGGGAGCTAAGCCAAAATCTTTTATTCCTAATAGGAAAATATGAAATATAGGATTTTGTAGTAGAAAAAGGGTGTTTTATGGGAAATATAGTACTAAACCTATTTTATTTCTAAACTGTGTAGAAAAGTCTCAACAAAAAAATAATCAGATTTTACTTCGAAAAAAAATTAATGTGTAAAAATTCCAGAGCGAGCGAAGCGAGCTCCGCAATTTCGCTGTCTTTAAATTTTATCTCGATGAAAGCGCTAAATTTTGACAAATTTGGCATTTAACTATACGAAAACTTTGACTATGTCAAGAGTATAGGATATAAGACTAAGTCAAGAGAATAGGATATAAGACTAAGTCAAGAGAATAGGATATAAGACTAAGTCAAGAGAATAGGATATAAGACTAAGTCAAGAGAATAGGATATAAGACTAAGTCAAGAGAATAGGATATAAGACTAAGTCAAGAGTATAGGATATAAGACTAAGTCAAGAGTATAGGATATAAGACTAAGTCAAGAGTATAGGATATAAGACTAAGTCAAGAGTATAGGATATAAGACTAAGTCAAGAGTATAGGATATAAGACTAAGTCAAGAGTATAGGATATAAGACTAAGTCAAGAGTATTGGATATAAGACTAAGTCAAGAGTATTGGATATAAGACTAAGTCAAGAGTATAGGATATAAGACTAAGTCAAGAGTATAGGATATAAGACTAAGTCAAGAGTATAGGATATAAGACTAAGTCAAGAGTATAGGATATAAGACTAAGTCAAGAGTATGGGATATAAGACTAAGTCAAGAGTATGGGATATAAGACTAAGTCAAGAGTATGGGATATAAGACTAAGTCAAGAGTATGGGATATAAGACTAAGTCAAGAGTATGGGATATAAGACTAAGTCAAGAGTATAGGATATAAGACTAAGTCAAGAGTATAGGATATAAGACTAAGTCCAGAGTATAGGATATAAGACTAAGTCAAGAGTATAGGATATAAGACTAAGTCAAGAGTATAGGATATAAGACTAAGTCAAGAGTATAGGATATAAGACTAAGTCAAGAGTATAGGATATAAGACTAAGTCAAGAGTATAGGATATAAGACTAAGTCAAGAGTATAGGATATAAGACTAAGTCAAGAGTATAGGATATAAGACTAAGTCAAGAGTATAGGATATAAGACTAAGTCAAGAGTATAGGATATAAGACTAAGTCAAGAGTATAGGATATAAGACTAAGTCAAGAGTATAGGATATAAGACTAAGTCAAGAGTATAGGATATAAGACTAAGTCAAGAGTATAGGATATAAGACTAAGTCAAGAGTATAGGATATAAGACTAAGTCAAGAGTATAGGATATAAGACTAAGTCAAGAGTATAGGATATAAGACTAAGTCAAGAGTATAGGATATAAGACTAAGTCAAGAGTATAGGATATAAGACTAAGTCAAGAGTATAGGATATAAGACTAAGTCAAGAGTATAGGATATAAGACTAAGTCAAGAGTATAGGATATAAGACTAAGTCAAGAGTATAGGATATAAGACTAAGTCAAGAGTATAGGATATAAGACTAAGTCAAGAGTATAGGATATAAGACTAAGTCAAGAGTATAGGATATAAGACTAAGTCAAGAGTATAGGATATAAGACTAAGTCAAGAGTATAGGATATAAGACTAAGTCAAGAGTATAGGATATAAGACTAAGTCAAGAGTATAGGATATAAGACTAAGTCAAGAGTATAGGATATAAGACTAAGTCAAGAGTATAGGATATAAGACTAAGTCAAGAGTATAGGATATAAGACTAAGTCAAGAGTATAGGATATAAGACTAAGTCAAGAGTATAGGATATAAGACTAAGTCAAGAGTATAGGATATAAGACTAAGTCAAGAGTATAGGATATAAGACTAAGTCAAGAGTATAGGATATAAGACTAAGTCAAGAGTATAGGATATAAGACTAAGTCAAGAGTATAGGATATAAGACTAAGTCAAGAGTATAGGATATAAGACTAAGTCAAGAGTATAGGATATAAGACTAAGTCAAGAGTATAGGATATAAGACTAAGTCAAGAGTATAGGATATAATAGGACCTTTCGTGAAATTATAACATAATATGGGACAGGTTCAAATATATAGTATTTTGTTGAAAATATAGGACCGCTGGGCTCCCTGCAATATAAAGTGTTCGTTTGGTTCAGCACAAGACTCCTGGAGAATTGGGTCGCTCCAACCTCCTATTTGCAGTCACTGATTGACGTTTCTAAGCGATGCCAAGTGGTTGGTATTAAAAAATCCAGCCTGAAAACATTTGCGCACCTCCGTTCTGAATATAATCTTGCTACATCCATATACAGGGTGTTTGTGAAAGGTCCATCAATAATGAAAGGGCGTATTTATTGGGCCATTTTGAGTCGAAAATGTTCTATGACATTTTTCCGTCCGGGCCACTGTTTTCAAGTTATGATTGGAGTAATTTACGGATGACCCCCTTGAATTTAATTAAGAAATTGAAAGACAGCGTTAATTTAATTAAGGGGTCATCCCTAAAATATTCTAATCATAACTCGAAAACCGTGGCTCGGACGGCAAAATGTCATAGAACATTTTCGACTCAAAATGGCCCAATAAATACGCCCTTCCATTATTGATGGACTTTTCACAAACACCCTGTATAGTAGAAAATGTTTATGAGGAATTTAGTATATATATTCTACTAGGTATTTATATATATATATATATAGATATATTCTATATCGATATAAATACAGACCTAATCGTAAATAGTGAAATAGACTAAAATAACTCTATTATTTCAACAACAAAAGGCCATTTATTTTTTCCTTATATGGTAAAAGGAGTGAGAGTGGGGCACCAGTCTCGGCCGACTCACAGTGGCACCCACATTAAACGCAGCTTCCCAGAGGGGGATGAGCTCCCACTCATTTTTCCCCGTGGGGGCTCAGGCCCCCACTGCCCCCACATGATCGACGCCCCTGGTATCAGTTACTACGAATCAGTGGGGAGTTTGCTAGAAATTTCGAATTTTTTCAATTAATACAAAGGTAATTGGAGCAATTATTTGTGTGCTGTGCTTAATTCTATTTCTAAACACTTAACAGCAAGGAGTTAGGATTCAAGCTCAAGTTGAAGTTAGAAAATGTTTTAGTAACAATTTACTACTAATCAATAATGCCCTAATAGAAAAGGAAACTCTATCTCACTCCGTATATTATTAAGACATGGAAAACTACATTACTAAAGTAATTTTATAACAGCTGTTAATCAACGTCTATTATTTAGCTTCATTGAAAAGTAGTAAAACTAAATTCTACCAACTTGCTCCTTGGAATGGTTGAATGCTTTTGAAAGAGCGTCTTGATACACGATGCTGCGCAAATAATTCACTATCTGCTATGAACTTAAAATCGTGGAGTTATGTATCCCCGCTAATTATTGTGGTCATAAATTGAGCGGATAACGTCCAAATAAGTTGTAAAATACCGATTAGCATTTGTGTACTGTCCCTTCCATTCGAATTACTCGCCATATTTACAAGGTATAAGTTGCAAAGTCAACACAGATTGTTAACTGACTACTTTTTTAACTGTCGGTTATGAAAGCAACAATCTAACGACTTGTATGTCGCCATGGTTGAACCTATTTTATTCTGAGTTTCGTAGATCATTAACTGTTATGAAACTATACGCTAATGATTGTGACCAATAGTTAATGCAAACAAAAAGGGATAGTAAAGTACAAATCGATCAACAACATTTGGAATGAAACGTTGTTTTTCGAATAGGAACATTTTATTTAATTTTGAAATTTTCCACTCCAATAAATTGGTGAAATTGTCTATTTGAAAATCGAAAATATTGGGAAAGCACGCATGCAGGCTGGACTGGATGATGTCTTCATAACTAGTGAAAAATATATGCAACTCGTGATAGTGGACATTTACTTCATAAACTTATTTTACAAGATGTTGCCAAGGGTTATAGGCTTACGGACCCCTGTTCACAATTTTCGGCACTTAAAACAAACATAAACGTATCGTATAGTCAAAATTAAACGCTATCCATTCCTTCAGTATCTTCCATTTAGTTTCTGAAACTCCGATCATCGAAAAACTTTTGTTACTTGAGTCGTTTGTGTAAGTTCCCAACGGTCACTCCTATAACCCAACATTACAATGTGTAACTTTCCGTTTTCTGTTATCATAAGGTATATACGGAATTACGGACAATTTGGAAACCAAACCCTTATTTGAGTAACTTGTAACTTTTGGATTGTTAGTTTTGCGTAAACACAAATTGCGTGGCTTGACAGTTCAAAGAAAAATTTGTTTCGAAAGCTTAATTATGTAGTCGATAGAAGGTCATCATAAAAGTTCAAACGAACAACTGGCTTTATTGCAGTTGAGGTTATTGTGTCGTTCGACTCTCCCAAATCAATAATGAAAATTGTACAGCCCAAATAATGTATTCTTTGAAGAGTAAACCTTCCTTGTCGTACCTCTTTCTTGGCACCAACTCAGGCCAAATATTCTCTGCAGTCGAAAATGAACGTTCCCTTATCTAATTACAGTAACGGCACCCCTCCATATTAGAGTTCTAAAAGAAAAGAAAGAAAATTCAAGCTAACAAAAAGGATAACAACACTGAATAAATATGAGGATGAAAATACTTTAATCGTACTTATTTACAGTCATGATCGAACGGCAAGTAGGGCCGTCGAGAGACTTTGCGGGACCCGGAAAAAGGTTATGGGTCGGGTCCCTGGAAAAATTCACCAACTGATTGGGAGCAATGTATCTGGGTGCACAGCAGCGGGTGCGCTAAATTAAGCACTCCATACACTCGCCAAAAGCATTCCATACACACTTTTTTCGTAGCAACTTAGGCACTTTTCTTGACAGTTGTTATAAAAAGCCTATTCATGATGGTTGCTAGAACAGCACAAAAGCACTAAGAATTACGCAATTTACTTACACATTTGATGTAATAAGTAATTTAATCAATTCAAAATTAAAGAGAAAACTTTAAAGCTCTGAAAAATTGGTAGTTACGACTGAAACTGGAAAATGTAGGATTGAGTTGGACAGAGAGAATTTATAATAGGGAATAGAAACTGAGGATTATCCTTAAATTTGTCAATTCAAGTAAGTAAATTATGATTCAAGGGAGTACATGAGATATTATGCGTAATTCAAACGTAAGAGGGTTTTGACATGAATTTATTCATTAATGAATAAATTCATGGTTTTGGTGAAGTGACGACTTTGGAACTTCGGCAGGTCAATATTTGTTGCACGAACAAGCTATGTAAATGTTTGCAACCCATTGTAAATTTGACTGTGGTAGTTAGGGTAACCCAAGTAGTGAATGAGTATCTGAAAATGTAAGTGATACATCAAGAGTTGATCCACGTCGTGCATGACACCCTACCCCATCCCAAACACACATAGCTAAGACGAAAGAATTTTCGTAGCTTGTTTGTTATTTTATTTGTCATTGCTACAACAGACCCGTTTGTTCCTGAAATGAGCTTTGTTTCACAAGTCTTAATTGTTTCGTTGTATAGTAAAGGATTCGTTTTAATTAACAGGGAACTTGTGTTTCTAATAATAATAATATATAATATATAATATATAATAATATATAATATATAATATATAATATATAATATATAATATAGACTCATAAGGTTATTGGTTAGACTGTTAATATATCAATGATTGATTGAAAATGTTAAAAGAAAGGTTATCTAGAGTATATTGGCATCTTTGGCCAAATCATAGAACATTGAATTCTCATTCTTCAAGAGGGCATGTGGAGAGTCGAATTCCGTAATACGGCCTTGATCAAGAACCATCACCCTATAAAACGTTAAATGAAGACAAATTAGCCAGTAATTTTAAGCCGGTTTAATAGGTAATTAAACTAACTTGTCGTAGTCTAATATGGTGTTTATTCTGTGTGCGATGGTGATGATGGTGGAGTTGGTGAATTCCTTCTTGATGGTCTCTTGAATGAGATCATCGGTGTCCATGTCAACCGAGGCCGTGGCTTCGTCCAAGATCAGGATCTTGGTGTTCCTTAATAAGGCGCGAGCCAAGCAGACCAATTGACGCTGACCAACGCTCAGATTCTCTCCTAATTCGGCCACGGGGTGATCTAGTCCCTGCTCGAGTGACGCTACGAAGGATTTTAGGTGCGAGTTTTCCAGGGCGACCCACAATCGCTGGTCATGTTGTTGACCGAAGGGGTCCAGGTTGAGTCTGAGCGGGCCCGAGAAGAGGACGGGCTCTTGGGGGATGATGGTCAGCCGCGATCTCAAATCGGACAAACCCAACCTCTCCACTTCCACTCCGTCTATGATGATCTGACCACGCACCGCCTCGATGAGACGGAAAAGCGCTAGCGTCAGCGACGACTTCCCCGCACCTGTCCGCCCCACCACGCCCACCTTCTCTCCAGCTTGGATACTGACATTTATGTCCTTCAAGACCAAATCCAATCCTTCTCGGTACCTGGTGCTATAGTCACGGAATATAATTTGACCTCGTTGAGGCCAGTCAGCTGGTGGTTGACATTCTGGTTTTTCCCACTCGGCTTCGGACTCCAAACGACAGTACTCGTCAACTCTTTCCATAGAGACGACATTTGATTCCAAAGCCGTAGCGGAAGCGATAAAGACTTTCAGATATTGTAGAAGCTGTGAGATCGAAATATTATATTAGTACAGTTTTTGTAGTGTTCCATGTGACAGAGAGCCTGCACACGTGGTTTTCAAAATTAGGGGAAAGTCTTATTAGCCAAAGAATATAATGACGTTTATATGGATAAGACGAAGATATTCTTTGTTAATTCAGTAACTATTGGTATTATTAGTATCTTCATGCACCTTAGCGACGTTTCACTATCACGCAAGTATCAAGAGTTTAACGAAAAAACCAGCAGTGAATTTAGCTTGTGGAAAATATTTTGATTTCCTCGCTTCTTTTTAATTGGTAGCGCTTACCCGGTCGGCATTAGCCAAGATCAATCCTACAAAATCAGCTGAGAGAGTCTCTTTGCTCAAAATGATGAAAATTGCGGTGCAAAACATCAAGCAATTGCCCAAGATATTGTAGCGTACTGTCAGCCATCTGGAAAGAAATTGCATTTTATTGACTTCTAGAAATGAATAGCGGCTTTAAAGGTAAAATGGCAGTTAAAAGGTGTCACCTGAAAACGAAATAGACGCGATTGAAACCAGGTTTTAATAAACACAATTCAAAATTACCTTTGAGCCATGTTCATCATGTAATCAGCTGCAGTGCTTTCGTCGATCAGTTTCAGGAAGCGACCTTCGAAATTTTCTCCGGCTTCACACGCCCTGATGACAGTGCTGCCAGCCACAGATCCTCCGACGTGCGAAAACAAGAAGGAATTTCTCAAGCTGGTTATCCGCTTCAATTGACGATTGCTCGACATCAAGAAACGCTGCTAAAGATATGGGAAAATCTTCAGTTTAAATGCGATATTATGAAGAAATTCTGCCCAGTAGTGGGAGCGTGTACACCGCGGGTAAGACGTGCATGCTACCTAAACTTTTAGCAACAAATTATATTGGTGACAAAACACTTTAAGCCGTTCAATATTTCAAAGATTTGAAGTTATTTTAATTTGGGGGGAGGGAATTGGATGGAGAAGTCTCACTTAGGACAGTCGTGGTCTTTCCCGTCGAGAAATAAAACTTTCGAAAAAATCACATAAAATGTCTGTTAACTTTAGGAAATATCGATAATAATCTTTACTATTTTTAATGATTTCTATTTATCAATAATCTCAGTTGAAGCGCTCCAGTCCCAACTCATATATTATAAAGGAACGACAGCGACTATCTTCACTCGATGCGAATTCCTTTTATAACCACGACAATTAACAATTGAGAGCGATACTGAATAATTACTTATGAATGTAGTCTGAAATCGAGTTCTTACCTGAAGTAAAAGATATCCAACGGCAACAAAAATGCACGGAATTATGAATAATGGTAAATATATTGCAATTCCCAACGTATAAACAACTAAATATGTCAATCCCCAATTGGTTAGCTTTAACATTAAAGGTAAATGCTGGTCGAGGGCGTCGATATCTTGGGAGAAGCGATTGAGTATCCTTCCAATGGGAGTCGTGTCGAAGAAAGACATGGGAGAACGAGATACGCTGTCGAGCATTTTCCCATGTAGACAGTTTGCCGCTCTTAGACAGCGAAAGACATTGATGATTACGTTGAGAAATGCCCACATGGCTTGGATTACACCCAGAGCGACTAAAACCGCTATACGGGTTGCCTTTAAGTCTGGGTTCTCTTTAAAATCTTCTTTGGAGTTGGCGCACCACAGAGACAACCAGTACGTTGACGCGAAATTAAGAACTACAGCAATGGTGGCTGTTACTTCGAAGATAGTACACCATATTATACCGTAGGCTTTAAAATACTGTTTGTATTGTGATACGGCTATCTGTAAATGCGCAATAACATGATCACGAGGAAAAATGTGTGTTTTAGTTCTCTTGACACTCTTCACATTTTTTGAAAAGTCTGGCCAAATTTAGGTAGCGTGTTCTTGGAGTCGCTCCGAGTGAAAAATTCCAAAGAACCATGTACGTAAATTACGCCATTTCATAGTAATGAGCTTTCAAAAGTAGCCCCAAAATCAACAAAATTGTGAAACTTGTATTATGGCTTGCTCATCTTGTTTTCGATAAAACGCTCAATTGCATAAGCCAACCGAAAGAAATGAGAGACTAAAAGTTTGGAAACAGAAGGGGGCGATTGTGTGTAGAAGTGTGCTGTCGCTAAGAAACATGTTTACATATCATTAACACAGGTTGTTTTAATGGTCATTAACACAGGTACATTTAATTCTTATTAACACAGGAACATTTAATTCTTATTAACACAGGAACATTTAATTCTTATTAACACAGGTACATTTAATTCTTATTAACACAGGTACATTTAATTCTTATTAACACAGGTTGTACAGAGAGCTTGAAATGCAGTTTACAAGAATTGTTCAAAGTGTTTACCATTAACGTTTATGCAAACTTGGGCACGTCTTGTAAAAGATTCTCGAATACGGTGAAAGATGTCAGGCGTGTTTCGGATACTCTAACATCCGTCAATTATGCGTTGTCTCAGGTCTTGGACATCATGGACTTCGGTGCGGTAGATCAAGTCTTTGAGATGTCCCCAAAGAAAAAAATCGCACGGATTTAAATCCAGAGATCTAGCTGGCCACTCAACAGGTCGACCTACCCACCTCCCTGGGAACGTGGCATCAAGATGGGCTCTAACTTGACGACTAAAATGTGGTGGCGCCCCGTCGTGCATGAACCACATTCCTTGATTTAATCATAATGTAATGGTAGGTTGTCCAGTAGGTCTGGTAAATCATTTTGTAGTAAGTTCAAATACGCCTCACCATTTAGTCTTGGTTGTAGAAAGACGGGTCCAATCAAATTATCGCCGACAATCCCGCACCATACGTTTAGACTAAACTAAATGTGAGGCGTATTTGAACTTCCTACAAAATGATTTACCAGACCTACTGGACGACCTACCATTAAGATTGCATCAACGAATGTGGTTCATGCACGACGGGGCACCACCACATTTCAGTCGTCAAGTTAGAGCCCATCTTGATGCCACGTTCCCAGGGAGGTGGGTAGGTCGAGGTGGACCTGTTGAGTGGCCAGCTAGATCTCCGGATTTAAATCCGTGCGATTTTTTTCTTTGGGGACATCTCAAAGACTTGATCTACCGCACCGAAGTCCGTGATGTCCAAGACCTGAGACAACGCATAATTGACGGATGTTAGAGTATCCGAAACACGTCTGACATCTTTCACCGTGTTCGAGAATCCTTTACAAGATGTGTCCTAGTTTGCATAAACGTTAATGATGAAAACTTTGAACAATTCTTGTAAACTGCATTTCAAGCTCTCTGTACAACCTGTGTTAATAAGAATTAAATGTACCTGTGTTAATAAGAATTAAATGTACCTGTGGTAATAAACATTAAAGGTACCTGTGTTAATATCAATTAAATGTACCTGTGTTAATGACCATTAAAACAACCTGTGTTAATGAAATGTAAACATGTTTCTTAGCGACAGCACACTTCTACACACAATCGCCCCCTTCTGTTTCCAAACTTTTAGTCTTTCGTTTATTTTGGTTGGCTTATGCAATTGAGCATTTTATCGAAAACAAGATTAGCAAGCCATAATACAAGTTTCACATTTTTTTGATTTTGGGGCTACTTTTGAAAGCTCATAACTCTGAAATGGCGTAATTTAGGTACATGATTCTTTGGAATTTTTCACTCGGAGTGACTCCAAGAACACGCTACCTAAATTTGGCCAGACTTTTCAAAAACACCCTGTATATTGAAGAGCACATACGTTTCCTTCTTTGAGCGTCTCTATAGTCATCAGTTTTGCCTGATCTTCATCCGAGACTTCCCCTTGGGATGCAAGATGAGATCTCTCAACTTTGATATGTAAAGTACTACCAAAGTTCATAAATTAGCCAATGTGTGTTCAACCATGGAGTCTGTATCTCATGAGGAGAAGAGAGCGAGCCCTTGCCAACCGATCACAGTCTGAGGCGTAATTCAAGGTCAATTAAGAAAAAGCTCTCTCTTATATAGTATTTACAAGAGGTATCTCTGTGGGAGCTTCCATAACCTTTCGGTAAGCCGCGTGTGCCTTTTGCTAGTGGCTAACAGTCCCTATCGGTAGTCGCGTATCGTAGCATAGTCAGAACAACTCTCCGAAAACGGGGCTTGACCTCGAAAGTCCTGTATAGCATCTCGATTTTGAATTTTTTTGTACTCGACTTTAGGCTACTCCCAGCCAGTATCTAGAGATGACCGATAGACGGTGAGAGACAAATTGTACGGTAGAAAGCTAGCGCTTACCCGCTCCTCTTACAATACATCCTCCATGGTTGAAACAAAGAGAGAAAGACAGAGAGAATCAGTATACGCCGCCGTGATCCATGCGTGGTGAAACGGTGGTTTGACGTAGGGGATAAGGCGAGGAGGTCAATCCCTCCATGAGCAAAGGATGTGCGTCCTAAAACTAAACGTACCGAAAATTGTTTTTACTACCCCCCTATTTTCCCTTTTTTTGACGGATTTTATAAAGCGCGTTTCTATCTCCCTCCCTCTCTCTCTCTCTCCTCTTTGGTTCAAATTGAAAGAATCAAAATCCATGAAGATATTTAAAATAAGGGCTATCTCTACAAAGAGTACACGCCACACGGCGGTTGTCCATAGTTTTCTGTTGTTTTGTACAGTACATGGGTTGGTTAACTTGAAGAACATGAACCTTTTTCTTTTTTCTTCTTCGAGGTAGCAGTAGAGAGTTTAGGTATAAATACAAGTTTACTCACGACCTTTCTTCTTTACTCTCTTCGCTCATGTCACTCATGTGTTGCCCGAAATAATCTTTGGCAATTCCCTGTAGACTCATGATTTCGTCATAGGTTCCCCTCTCGATGATTCGTCCGTTGTTCATGAAAAAGATCTCGTCCACTTCTCGGATGAAGCTCAAGTTGTGTGTCACCAAAACTCTCGTCTGTAAGATATTGAAAAGCTACTTGTCGAGCAAGCGAGGAACTACCCAACAGAAACTTTCAAAAGCGAGCGACTCAAAAGGGTTTATTAGCGACTAGCTGTTACCCGCGGGTCGCTCGCGTGTAATAAGAACTTCCATCAAAATGATACAAAGAATGGGTAGATTTTACTGATGACATATATTTTGGTAGCACCCTAGGAGCGAAGGCACTCGGCGTTACCTGTCAGCCCGTCGGGACATTTTTATTTCTTTTCACGCGAACATTATTCCATAAATAAGGTTTTTTTTAGTTTTTGGCCGCCATTTAAAAAGATGGCAACAAATCGAACCCAAAAGACCATTAAATATATGTGAAATCGGTTGAAACGCGCGGGCTTTGTTGCATAGAGAAGAGTTTTTACATTTCTGCGCGCCATTTTTTAAGATGGCGGCGGATTGGGAAAAGTTTTCTTAGTACGCGCCTACTACTTATGAGCAACGTTCCTGCAAATTTTCAGCCTTCTAGGGCAAGCGGTTTGGGCTGGGCGTTGATTATCAGTCAGTCAGGACTTTGATTTATACAGGGTGTTTGTGAAAGGTCCATCAATAATGAAAGGGCGTATTTATTGGGCCATTTTGAGTCGAAAATGTTCTATGACATTTTTCCGTCCGGGCCACTGTTTTCAAGTTATGATTGGAGTAATTTACGGATGACCCCCTTGAATTTAATTAAGAAATTGAAAGACAGCGTTAATTTAATTAAGGGGTCATCCCTAAAATATTCTAATCATAACTCGAAAACCGTGGCTCGGACGGCAAAATGTCATAGAACATTTTCGACTCAAAATGGCCCAATAAATACGCCCTTCCATTATTGATGGACTTTTCACAAACACCCTGTATAGATATAGATAGCTAGTCACTTTCAGCATCAATATATTTTGATCACTTTTCGAGCCGCTATTAGTCAATTTGCACGAATTTATATCAAATGAGATATCAGCTGAAAAATGTTTACACAGTAAAGAGACTGATTACGACACATTCAACCAGTATCGGGATTAAACTAAACGACATGTTGACCACTCATTATTAGACGCTTAATGCTTTCATAGAAAATATAAGAGTAGCGTTATTTACTTTCTTTCGAAGAAATCCCTTTGGTCCGATGACTTCGTTGAAGAGATGTTTGGCCACGTGTGAGTCAACCGCTCCCAACGGGTCATCAAAGAGATAAACATCGTCGTCGCGATAAATTGCTCTGGCCACGTTGACCCTTTGCTTCTGACCACCACTCAAGTTGATACCCTATCACGTAAAATTAGTAAACGAAGTCAACGAACACATTACTAATGAAAGCAGTCATCCATGGAAGTATGAAGAAAACGTCACAACACTAGGTTTTTCGAGTACAGCGCGTGATATTTTTCAGTTCTTTTTCATCGGACATGTGTCCTATGTTGTGCGCGCGGAAGCGGGACACCTCTCTTGCTTATTAGCGAATCCAAGGACTTGATGATGTAATCATGGTAAGCCGCACTGAATGGAAACACTACTATGGCGTTAGTTCTTATGAATCAGGCGCGTTTGATCTTTATTTTTAATCGAGTTTAAAAAGCCAGGAAGTATAACAAATACTTCTTTTTTTAAAAACCCAATGGCCGTGCCAAAAATCAGGGAGGACTATAAAACAGAACATTTTATGAAGTGAACCAGTATTCTACAAAGCTAGCCTAAACTCCCACAGTGACGGAAATGAGGTCGAATGTAATTATTTGGTTTCTGCTTGTCACGTATGATCAATGTTTCTATATTTACTTAATATTTTATTTTTCAACACAAAATGTTCTATTTTCAAAGAAATATCTTACAGATTGCGCAACTATACAGCCAACGACCCCTTTTTCACCTTATCAAGATTCTCACGAGAGGCCATGCAGTTCGTAGTGCAAATACTTGCGGAAAATCTGAAGTCGCTTGATACAGTTTTAACCAATTTTCCCGTTTCCGTTGTGGGAGTTCATATTTATGGTTGTCATTCTAAAAAACCAGTTTAATTATTTTCCTTTTTCTACTCCTCCCTGCACAAATAGACATTGCAGAGGATTGCCAGATTCAACGCCTTTTATATAATCAATGACTTCGTCTCCTTTTTACCCCGACAATACATCGGTTTTGTTTCAATAATACCAGTAGGTAATAAATGATATGAGACACTACCTCCGTAAAAGTCTTCCCTTTAGTGTACTCTTAGTAAAACAAGCGAGAATTGAAAAGAAAACACTCCTTCGATTGCCAGTGAGGCGAGGTTTTGGGTCCATAATATTCTCTCCCATAAAATAATTCCACCCAAGAAAGCCAGACTTCCCCGTTGCTCTCTTAAGCTGTTCGTGGCTTATTAGCGCCTCTATAGGGAAACAGAAATCTTTCTTGTTGTTTTGGCGGCCGATTTCTCTTCAGCGCTGCATGGGGTTCTACCAAAGACCTAATGTTGGACACTTAGAGAAGAAGATCTGCTTATGATAATACGTACTCTTTCTCCGATCTCCGTTTCGTCGCCAGCGGGTAGTTGGTCAATGTCCGGTTGTAAGCAACATGCGCGTATGACGTTCTCGTATCTTTCCTGGTCCATGTCGTCGACAAAGAGTATGTTCTCTCTGAGTGAAGCGTTCTGGATCCAGGGTTGTTGAGTGACGTATCCCACTCTCCCGGCCACTCTCACTTCCCCCTCCGTTTTCTGCATCTCAGAAACCAGAGCGAACAAGAGAGAAGACTTGCCACAACCCACCGGACCCACCACGGCCACCAACGAGCCGCGGGACACATTAAAATAGATGTCCTGAAGAAACGCCGCTGCATCGTCTTCCAGGATCCAATGAAACGTTCCCTTCTGAATCTCAACTGCTGAAATTTTCATAAAAATAAATTGAGGTTGACATTGGCCAAAATGAACCAATAGGAGGTGGGAATCCCCCCTGTTACAGTATACCGAGCACCGACCTCTTCGTCGAGGTTAGGAGGGAAAATCCCCCCCCCGTGTTACAGTATACCGAGCCAGGGTGGGAAATAAGGCATAGGGCAAATGACCAGTTTTAAAATTCCCTGGACCAGTTTAAAAATTAAACCGGACCACAAAGAAAATTTAAGGGTAACCAGAGTCTAGACATTAACTCAAATATTTTAATTATCCATTACTTTAGTTTAGCAGACGACTTGCCCTGGTCAATGGTCAAGGACCATTTTATTTATTTCAGGCCAGGGGGGTCGCTGGCCAAATGTCCGGCTTAATAGAAATCCTTATTTCCCACCCTGTACCGAGCATCGGTCTCTTCATCCTCGAGGATCGTATTCATGTCCAAGCCAGCCAACCCTAAAATATGAAGTTTCTAAAATTTGTTTTTAAAGTACATATGAGAGCACAAATAATTTGCATGTTGTATTTTGTATGTTTTGTCAGGAATGAATGGAGGAGAGTTGGAATGGCTAAGATCAAATCATAATAGGCGTGAAATGATCTTGGAAACATCTGGCGTGGCTTATTTTATGTTAGTGACGTCATAGACTGACGAAATACAATTATTTCCCGCTTAAATATTTTCATTGGCAGCCAAAAAGTGAAAATTCTTCCGTTAACTCCACCCTCTATCTGCTCGGTCCCTAGTGTGAAACGACTAGACATTTACCGCCTTCAGAAGATGGTTCAGCCGACGATAGGGGAGGAGCTACACTTTTCAAAAAAATAAATAAATAAGGCCTCGCCATATGTTTCCAACATCAAGGGAACACCGGGAGCCCCTTTAGCCATTCCAACGCCCCTCCATACATTCCTGGGGGAATAAAGTTGGGGTCCGGACTTAGATGAAGACAGCTTCATCTAGAACTTGATGCTGACGAATGTAATGACAAAATGACGTCATTGATGGGAGTGGAGAGGGACTGGGACTTGTACGTGCATGCATTTTCATTAACAAACAAGGCTCTAATATGAGTTGCAAGTCTTCACTAGCAATATTGTGTTTTGGTAAACCCATAATTTACTTCACCTCAGGACTCACTTATCTACTCTTTAGTTCACTAAGCCTATTACGATTATATAAAAACGTCTTGGTTTGGACCAAGGCCGAAAAAACAAACGATATGTGTGAGGTTTATCAATTGACTGAAGTTTCAGATATTGAAATTTTTTTCTAGTTCTTTTTATCCACTCAATCCTTAATCAATATTTAATTCAATCAACTGATTTTACTGTTAATCGATCTAGTCCCTCTAAATTAATTGAAAAAATTACATATCTACGCTTTTTCAAGAACAAATACATTTTATCATGAAATTAATTGTTCTTGAAAAAGCGTAGATATGTAATTTTTTCAATAAATTTAGAGGGACTAGATCGATTAACAGTAAAATCAGTTGATTGAATTAAATATTGATTAAGGATTGAGTGGATAAAAAGAACTAGAAAAAAATTTCAATATCTGAAACTTCAGTCAATTGATAAACCTCACACATATCGTTTGTTTTTTCGGCCTTGGTCCAAACCAAGACGTTTTTATATAATATCTGTCACTTCAGTCTTAATGTAATTAAATTTTGAATAATTATGTTTGCTTTACCGTCATACATTTGCACTCTAAAATATAATGGTGCATTCAAACATCATATATGCTGTTTTTTCCAGTGCCATAAAAGACATCATTTAGGGTGTACTTTAACCCCATTTATATGATAAATTCTCGCCATTTACTAACTAATATTATTTGCAAGTATTAAGGAAATATTAAGCATTTATGCACCATTTACAGTGGCTTTTAACATCTTTTTTAGACAATCTATTGGACTTCTAATATTACTTAGTTTAATGGTTTTAAAAGTAGGGAAAAAGTACGCTACCTATGTCACCTTATTAAACCAAGTGAAGTGAAATAATTGTTAAATATATATTATAACCACTACACCACAGACACGTGGTAAGTCTAAGTTTTCCAAGAGATCTAACTAATTATTATGTCCAATCAAGATGGTTAAAACATGTATCTACCTGGGCTCGAACCTGGGACTTTCCGCGTGTGAAGCGGACGTGATAACCACTACACCATAGATACGTAGTGACACTGAGTTTTCCAAGAGATCTAGCTAATTCTTATGTCCAATCACGATGGTCAATACATGTATCTACCAGGGCTCGAACCTGGGACCTTCCGCGTGTGAAGCGGACGTGATAACCACCACACTACAGATACGTAGTGACACTAAGTTTTCCAAGAGATCTAGCTAATTATTATGTCCAATCACGATGGTCAAAGCAGTACTTCTGTAATTAAGTAAAATAAACATGCTTAGACTTAATTGTTTTGATCAAGCTGGCCGATAGCACACCCTGAATACTTAATTGTTAATTTAAGATAATTCCGAAAAGTATCTTCGCTGTAGTTTTTAAGTTATCGGTGGGGAAAAAACACGAAAAACCCATGTTAATCTCCATAGGAAATTAGCAAAAGCGGGTGAATATTACTTTAACGTTACAAAACGGTATCAAGTCATATCTACAAGGGCCTACCGGTCCTGTAGAATTAATACTAGATTTACCAGACACAGTTTAGGCCCTAGCTTTCTTCTCGTAATCACTAAAGCAAGGATTATTCTGTATACAAATGTAGTATAGCTTAAGATATATATAAACAGCCATTTCAAATATAAATATTAAAAAATAGCCTTGGAATACCAAAATGAAACAGAGCCTTCTAGCTACAAAACTACTTAAGGCATCGTGACTACGAAAAATATTTCCACATATTTACTTTATATTATGGAAAAAGGGAATATTAAGGTTCTGTAGGATTTCTTTACACATCAACACAAGGCGAATTGCTAACGCAGCGCACTAGTGTAATAACGGACGGACACACACAGACAAACGCATAGAATGCTGTTTAACTCTTTCCGTACTAATTTTGAGTTGAGAAACAATATTATCTTAAATACTAAAATAAACATAATTAATATTATATATTTTCTTCGTTAGTTATTCACCTTATTGAGCGTTACATCATTTTAAGAAAGAATAATTAGACATTCTTGAGAGACTTGACTAATATTGACACAAACGCGTTCTGCACTCAATCTTGAAAAATTACTAGGGGGTAAACATAATAACAATGCCTCGCGACGGAAATATAGCTATGAAATTTTAAACACCCATTGAAACATTTTTAATTCTCATATCAGGATAGAAAAATATTTGAAGAAAGCTCCACTTTAAAAAAAAAAAACAACAAAATTTTTGGAAAAGGCGTAATATTATCTGGGAAACTAACTAAATGTAAACATCGATGAATTGGCTTCGGCCGGTTGTAAGAAATACGCCTATATTTCGTCACAAATCCAAACAGCTTAATTCGGCGTGGAACCCTCTAAACGTGCCCATGCCCAGATTGGCCGACTTCCCGATTACACTGTTGTAACCGTAGATAAGTCAAAAACTTATCGAAGCGTAGTGGATAAGGTTCGAATTATCGAAAATTTCAAAACTTTACCTTATGGCTATTAAATGTAATTGATCTTAATAAAAATTTCAATCAGTACACTACATACATTCGCAAATTTACTGCAAAATTTTAGAAACTTCATATTTTAGGGGCGGCTGGCTTAGACATGAATACGATCCTAACCTTGACGAAGAGACCGGTGCTCGGTATACTGTAACAGGGGGGATTTCCCCCTCCTAACCTCGACGAAGAGACCCATGCTCGGTATACTGTAACAGGGGGGATTTCCCACTCCTAACTTCGACGAAGAGACCCATGCTCGGTATACTGTAACAGAGGGGGGGGTGATTTCCCCCACCTCGGTATACGGTCACGAGCGTGGGGGCCGTTGTGTAAGTTACAAAGTATAAATAAAACGTTAGACTAACATTTGTGCAAAGTTCAAATATAATGCCACAATACCTTTAAGGAAATGGAACACCATTTGCGCTAAATTTTCCACAGTTATTGCGTAATAAGGTGAAAATATGTATATTGTACGAGTCTTTTTATAGCTCATAATGTTATTCAAACAATTGAACATTATTTCGCATTCGAATAACATTAAAGTCTGTGTATTGGACGCGTTTGGTTAATGGACTCAACATCAACATTTTTATTGTGACCAAAATATATTCATTTTAATTGAATAAATCACGTGGAATTTAATATATTTGCCCAATAAAGTTTTGAGGTTTTTTTCTCTAAATATTGGGCATTCAACATCATGTTGGATTTTGATTTACACAATTATTGAGTTTTTGGAATAATCTATAATATGATGAACTTTATAAATTTATTTATTTATTTATTTATTTATTTTGGGAAAAATATTGAGCGTGTAAAGGCCGCATAAGATTGAATAATGCATGCTATAGTTTTATCAACTGGTTTCCTTCTCAATTAATTAAAATAAATTGTTACTCCAATCGTTTCATTCTCTGCACTCGAGTTCGCGCTTCTATCTTTTAACCATAATTAATTTTGAGCTTAAATTCATCTCTTTGAGTAGTTATAGTTGCCGGATATAACAAGCGTCCCATCACATTTTCTCAACTCCCTAATTAAATGACTTACCAAATTGGGCGTCGCTAGGCATCTGCTCCACATAATGCTTGGTTTCCCCACGACTTAATAAGTTTGAAATTCTTCTTACCGAGACGTGTGTCTATAAAGAATCACTTAGTGGATTTGCTTAAGATGTTTTAAGTACAGGGAAGGTCAATATGACAATGTGTTTTTCAAAAAACAATACCTCTTTGTTGGGAAAGTGTTTTGTAATAATACATGAAATTACGTGCCGTTTCGAAACTTTCTCAAAAGTATATATATATATGCTAGGGTGTTGCGATATATATATTTTAAGCCAAAAGTGACGTTCAAGCTGTAGGAAAGGTGCCAGGTTGTAATCGTGAACCCAAAATTCCTACCCCCCTTTAAGTCGTCTTTCTTCTATTCAAGGAAATAGGGTACAATCACGAGAACTACGCCTAGCTGGCCTTTTTACTGTACCTGCGGTTTTTTGTATTTTGGGCGTACTGATGATGAAAGCGGTAATATAGTTATAGTGTGGTAAAAATTCGAACGAAAAATTGTCTAATCATAAGCATATCAAGATACCACCCGTAAGCGTGAATCGGATGGAAAACTCGCGACACTGATTTTCCTGGTGGCACAAAAGGGAAACTTTTTTAAATCGCGCAAGGAATGCTACCGGAAGCTTGGACATAAATACATGTATTAGTATATATCAGGGATAGATAGACTTTTTTAAGACGGAATAAACAATGTTTGGCCTTTACTTCAGTCCGACTCATAGACGAGTATGTAGTCCCTTCCTTCAACACGTAACCAAAAAAATTAAATTATCTTATTGGCTCACAAAAACTACGTATTGGTGACGTTCCTGACGGGGAGGGCCAAAAAATACGTAATTCCTGTTTACCTCTGTCGCCATGACTACGACCCCTCTTGCGTTGTACCATAGCCCACTCGATCACGCGCGTCACGACGCAAGCTGCTCGCGCTATAACTATAGAGCGCGGATCGAGTGGGCTATGGTTGTACATATAAGCGTCTTCACAGGGGTTCAAAATGGAGCCGTCTAAATGCGAGGGTCTGGTAATTATTCGGGAATTGTTTTTAATAGCAATTAAGAAGGTAGTTAGTGAATTTGGTGCCGGTGTTTTGGATTTGGAGTACATCTGTAAAGGTGAAAAGTGTTCGCTAATTCTTTCTTAAGCCAATCATTTCTACTATCCTCATGATTTTGTAAACGAATTTGATGAAGTTAACCAAGGCTTAGTGAATGGTCAGGAGTTTTGTGAGCTTAGTGTGTGGTTAAAACCTGTTCGTGCTGTAATATCTATGAAGACTTTTACTCAATTCTAACTCACTTTTAATTTTCTTTGGTCCATTTTTAAACAATGTTATTTCAAAAATTACAATCCGAGCCCATTCCAACTTGGCAGACGAAGGGGCAGACGACGTTTATTTGACGGATATACATACAACGCCATAACGAAAATAAGACCCGCCTCTTCTTTCATACCCCTCCGTCACGGGTAAGGGGGTCGTGGACTAGGACGCGCACCCGAATAACCCTGTTACCCATTCCGTCTTAAAAAAGTTTATCTATCCCTGTATATATCTTATTCTTACCTATTACATGCACTACCTATATTAATACTTGAAATCATAAAAACATTTTAAACCGTGGATTTTGATGTTCGCGTCTTCGCTAATGATCGAGGAGGGGGAGGCGAGCAAAGTTAATGTTCATTTAAATTTCATTTATTAAATATTTATTCGAATGGGAGAGTACACCGAATTTTTGTAACAGTTTAAGTGGTGAATACAAAACTTCTTCCAAAGGCTTAGCGCGTAATAGACCGATAAAAATATTCGCCTACTAGTTGTTTTTACTGCAATCTCAGATTAATAACCCCTGGATATGAAAGGAAATAGGGAGGCATACTTGAATAGGGCATCGGCATCTCTAGCGCCCCTATAGTCAAAACTTGGAAAAAAGTTACCCCAAACAGACTCAGTAAGCGCGTGCTACTCCATGCTTTTTAAGCCTCGGCTACTTTTTATCCGCCGTTCCCGTTTCTTTTTCTCTCCTCATCCCGGTACCTGGTCCGGAGGTTTTGGTCACTAAATTAAGTAGGCTTTTGATTTTTTATTTATGTAAAAATTAGATTAAACTATAAATTTGATAAGTCAAATGACAACTTGCGTAAGAACAGAGTTTGCTAGGCATTTTTTGAAAATATTTTATGTCTTTAACTTAATATCGAAGACACAAAAGAAACCGTTTACGTTTACTAGGCCTTGCCGGTACAACCGTACAATTCATACTGTGTTGTCTGCATGGGGTGACAAAGTTCTACGTTTTGCCGCCTGAGGGCGCCACATGGCGATACTATTTGAAAACGCCCGGTATTGCTTGCCTTTCATATCCAGGGGTTATTAATCTGAGCTGCAATACACACCGTCTCGATAGGGTCAAAAGTGTGGTCCTTCTTGATTGGTCAGAATATGTGGGAAACTTAGTATAGCGTTTTATACTAATAAGGCTATGACTAGTTGGCCGCAGGGTGAGAAATAAGGCGGTGGCACTGGGCAAATGACCAGTTTAAAAATTGCCTTGACCTGTTTATTTATTAAATGCCTGGGCGTCTAGTGGTCACTATGACCACTTTTTAAATTCTCCTTCTTTAGTAAAAGAATAAATTCCCAGGAGTAGTTTCGATGCATATATAATGAACTTCTCCTTGGAGAAGCGTAATTAGTCTCTTGGATACTACTCCATGTTGGAATATTGCTTGTAAGCAATTCAATGAAGAACGGAAGAGGAAAGCTTGGGGGAAGTGACTGAACGCCGTTATCCGGACCGGACCGGTTAGCGCGAGTGCCTAGTAGGCTAGCTGCGATGTGCGTTGCTTTTAGGCATCGTTAGTCTTTCATTGTAATTGGCTTTAGTGTTTGTTATATATACAACAAAGAATTCTCTCAGAGCAAATTTAAACACTTCAAATCTGGAAAATTCTATTCGTATTAAAATGGAACATGCTTGCATTAAGATTTTGACCATCAGCCTGCTCTAAATCTATGGCTAGATTTTTTTTAAGAAGGTTTCAATGCGAGTTGGGTCAGTGGACCGCGAAAAGGATGCGATTAATCAGGTTTCAGGATAGGAAGGAAATGAGGTTTACTTGGGAGGTGACGGAAGTGATGTGGGGGTCAAGTCACCTCCGGCGGACACGGGCTTATTCCCTCAAACTTTGCCGCCCAGAAGCTTGGCTTACTGGAGTGCGCCACACTCCCGGCTCTATGGCTAGATTCGGGTGGTATGATATGCTTATGGTGAAAGTCTAGGTTTTTAATTTTTTAGATTTGATTTGTATTTTAATTAGAAGTTATTCTTTGCGTTTCGTTCATATTAAGGTATGTCCGCAATAGGGAAAACAAGACGACCCAAGGGCTCGTAATAGTAGCCACACCGTACCATACTTAACAGGTGTACAGAAAATTTGAGTGAATAGCCCCTCGATGCGCTACCTTTAACTGTTTTAAAATTAATACATTTTTACTTCTGTTATAATTATAATAGTGTGATACGAACGGAAAGCATGAGTGAGTACCCCCACGATGCGCATCCATTAACAGTGGTAAAACGTAATACCCGTAAATACCCATTAAAAGAGGTACTGAAGATCAGACTGAAGAGCCCCTAGATGCCCTAGCAAAAAATTATATCCCTTAATCCTTACTTCAATATTTTTACTTACGTTATAATTGTAATATCTGGGGCCCAAAGCTAGTACTTTCTTTTAAAATTCTTCTCGATTTGTGGAGAAATACAGGTAACTAACTTCTAATAATAAGCACCATTCTAAATATAACGTCGGTATTTACTTGCTTTTGCTTCTTAAAAATTCCCCTCGATTTCTTTGAATAGGGGAGCGGGATAAAAAGCAAGTAAGGTGACAACCGCCATAGAAAGGTGGGAAATTAACGTTTCGTTATATTATATATACTTTTGATAATAATCAAACTTATGTGCCAAAACATGAAAAATAGTTTTCAAAAATGAAGAAACTTTCAAACATTTAGTACAAGAAGCAAAAACTAGATTTATCTTTTGACCCTCCCTGACACCGTTCTCACCAAAACTAGGGTATTAAGTAAATCCGGAAACGTAAGCATTGACGTCGCTAATAATCGTACCAACTGATAGGAGACGAAAGCTTTCCTCGGGGTGAGAACGTTATCGTCGTCGATTAATACGTACATGGCGAAACACGGTGAAGTAATCTGAAAATTTAAGAGACAATATCTGTAGGAACTTAAAATCAATAAGAGTGTGTAAGCCCCGAAGATAAATAGTTTAACAAAAAGAGATAACGACCACCAACAGTAAAATCAAAACCAAACCGTGTTCTTATTTGATCGGTGAATTGTGACGTTAACGCCTTTCTAGAGCCTGGCGAAAGCGTAAAGATTTCAGGGACATCTGCCATTTTAAGTCGAGTGAGAACAATTGGAGAACAAACTGATACGGAGCTGAAATCTCTACACTTCTATGTGCCTCCAGGTTCGATAATTATAGTTCACTTCTTTTAAATGTTTACGTTCGTACGTACCAAAACTGGTATGAGACCAGATATAAATCCATTTAATGCTTGGAAGAGGCCTTGTTTCTTTATGAGTTCGGTTTCTTTCTTCCTGATTTCTAGAACTATTCTGTTGAATGATCTCTCCCAGGCGTACAACTTCAAGACGCGGATTCCGTTCAAGACTTCATTCATCATTTTCATTCTGTTGTCCTTCAGCTTCATCAGTTCAATCTAATAAAAGAGAGGACTATAGAAACCATTCACAGAAAGTAAACTAATAGTGGTTTTGTAGAAAAAGTTATTATTCGCCTGTCGTATAGTGTTATATTCTATAAAAGACCTATTTTTGTATTGGGAATTTACCTATTTTACTCTTCTGTAAAATGAAATATTTTTGGTTAGGTACTCGGGTTTGGAACTCCTTTGTAGTTGTGTTAATAGCGATGGAGATTAAAAATACTGTTTTATATTAACTAATAATCCAGGATTATGGACAGTCTCACGGCAAACTTTCGGTTTTGTACCGGTTCGCTGAACGGGGCCTGAAAATTACCTTCGGACCTCACTTTTCCTTAACCCATAACTTTCTTGTCAGAACCACAAGAGCGAAACTAGGTGTAATCAAATGGTCAGTGCAGGCCTTCTCAGAACGCGATGTTGTTCTGCCCCGCAAACTATTCGTCAGGAGTAAATACCGTTCCGTAAACGTTTAGTCCAGTTCAAAACCAGGTCAGATTCAGTCTCGCAATTCTGTCGTGTAGGAACTGGGTCTATTTGACCATGGGACGGGCCCGGAGACTTAGAAACACCCTAAATACACGAAAGGTCCGACCGACGGGGTTGGCTGCTCTGACGAAAAATCTGCCTCAATATTCCTGAAATTCAGATTATGAAAAACGGCGTATTTCATTGGTTTGTGACGATGCCAGTCACGTGCGTTTCCACTGAATTTAGGAGTCAGGACTGCAAAAAGTTAGTCAAGACTCAAGACCGAACCTGGGACTGATAATCCTGCAGGATTATGGGCAGTCCCAGGACAAACTTTTGGTTTTGCTAAGGTTCGCTGCAATGGGGTCTGAAATGGTACACAATTGGCCTTCGGGCCTCACTTTTCCCTAACCCATAACTATCATGTCAGAACTATAAGGTTGAAACTGGAACTGCTAATCTGTCCCAGGCCTGCTCAGGATAAACCATTAGATTACACCTACTGTAACTGCTAATCTGTCCCAGGCTTACCCAGGATCAACCATTAGATTTCAGCTACTGTAAGAGTTTATTTTTGTGATGTAGTATAAAATTTCATCCCACAATCCGTCTCCATCTAACTTTACCAACCGTGTTTCTTGTCTCTACTATGTTGACAACGATCTAAATTGGCACAAGTTTATTCGAGTGCTCGTAAAGTGCTTTATAATATCTTGAGGCATATTTTCTTTCTTTCTCTGAAAGAAAAGGCAATTTTTTTTCCACCAGGGATGCATGCGCAGACGGGAGAAGAAAGGATGCCTTTAATTCTGCTTTTCCCCAGGGCAATATTTTTTTCGAATGCGATCTTTTTGAAAAGACTTATCATAAATAGCCGTTAACATTTCATCGATGCGATCTATTGGAGATTGTTATTTCTATATATGCGTATGGTTCCGATTACGGTACATTGGTGCACTAGTTGGATAACATTTACCTGCAGTTCTTTGCATTTCATCGTGCTGAGATAGTTCAGTGGAAGAAGGACGAAAATAGGTACTATGCCAGCAAAGGCTGAATAGCCTAATTCTTGATACATGAAGGCGAAGCACAGTACTGTTTGTACCGGGACCGACCACAAGAGACTTAGTTGCAGCGAAATAATTTGGAATCTGTTCGTGTCGACGTACATCGTGTTCAGTATTTCCCCCATTGTCAGGTCATGTCGATCGCTGCTCGTCAAGCGAAATGTCTGTTTCAAAGAATCTCAGTAATGAACTAGCATCACACTATCACGATAACACTAACTTACTTTTTTGTAGAGAACGTGCATGGTGGCGGATTTGAGCCTCAGTCCTAGTTTGGTGTGGAAAATGGCGCTGCCTTCTTGTAACAAAGATTGCGCGAGACCGGCCAAACCGTAGAAGCAAGTGTAGAAAATCCCTTTCCACAAAGGATCTTCGCTCGTCGAGTAATCAATAATGGAACTGAAAACATAAGTAGACTGGTTAACTCGGTTCCAAAGTTTACTAAATTTCTTGCACCGTGGCCTGCAACTTGCAATCTCAAATTCTGTTGGAATCAGTTTTAAAGAATAGCAGAGGAATGAAAACATTCAAACAGCTGTCCCCCACAAAGAGAAATGCTATTGGTCATTTTATTGGACCTTTCTCTACGCTTAAGTATGAGAAAAGAAAGAGGTGACAGCAACAAAGGAACTTAATCTCGTTCTTTTAATTTGAATTTAATTTTATATTCTTGATTTCCCATAAATAATCACTTATGGTATTCTGAGGTGTCTTATTTGAATGAAAAAGTGAAATTGTTTACCCTGTCAAAAGGGCAGGACCGATAGACACTACATCGGACAGAAATTGTAAAACCACTCCGGCAATCAAGCAAGGCCCGACTGTCTTCAACAAAGGCCAAGTGATGGATTTGATTTGATATTTGGTTCTGTTTCGTTCTGAAAATCTTTTCATTTGCATTTCATCGCCGTCACATTTGGTCTCCTCTTGCGGTTTCCAGTGTTTTTCGAAAAGGCGCGAGACAGTCAGCGATCGCTCCGAGTCATTCAAGTCGTACACATCCGATGGCTCCAGGTTTAACTTCCAACCTTTCCACAGGTTGCTATACAATTCGTTAAAAAACAAGAGTTGCTTTGTAATAACTCCTTCAAGGACAATACATAAGACCGCGGGAACGGGACCAGATTTACCTGGTGAGCCATGAATGAACCACGCGTGAGCAAAACGATGCGTAATATTCCCTTGATTCCTTAATGTTTGGAAATAGTAAACAATTTTAATAGAAAAAATATGTTTATTTGTTACATGCATAGAGCTAATAAAAATCATTGTGTAGGGCGCATCTAGGCGGAATTTTTGGGAATGACGAATTTTACCTGACGAATAATCTGTTTTGCTACAAGTTGAACATTGCGCGTACCCGACCGTGCGCTACTATTAACCAAGAATTGTGAGGCGTGACGGATAGTACTCGAGCATGGGACACAATGATTCCAATTAGCTGTAAGCATTTCTGTCCACAAGTATGACATTAAAACCTTACTGAGAGCTACTAGTAACTAGTTTCGAATTTATATTACATAAACAACAAAACGTACGCAGAATTACCATTTTCACTTCGATTCCATGTTTACGTTTCTCGTAGTGCGGAGAGTAGTCACTCAGGGTGTGTAATACGAGGGTAACTACTACTAAAGGGTAAATTACCAACTCAAGTACCAGCCCGAAATAGTCATCTTTTTCGTTCTGAAATATTTCTGCATTATACTGTTACCGCACTAAAATGGAAAGAAAACCTTCCTTGCATTACTTGTAAATAGTATTTCATGATAGTGGATCTCAATGTGATTGTTTGCGTTAGTGTTAGGAGAAACCAAAACATTGTCAGGATTCCGGACGACACTGCACCACCCCCTCTGCCGTAAATTATGAGGAATAACGCTAGGATCTACAACACGCCAGTTCAATAACTCATCAAAACGTTATCGATTTCATTTAATTTGTCTTACGTAAGTTCCAAATTGAAGGACAACCGCCACATTCTCAACGACTTCAAAATCACCGTAGTATATTTGTTTACCAAATTTTAAGACACTTATTGCGGCTAGCAACAAAACCAAGAGCTGAAAACAAAGAAAAAGTAATACCGACTCTTTAAGTATAACATTCGGTTTTCACTGGGCGAATTTCTTTGCGGAAAGAATTTCGTAGAAAAAGCAAAAAGGGTAAAAACCGCAACGGCAATTTTTATCCTCTGTGGTCGGTTTCCTCTTGTCGGAAAGAAATGTCTGATAATCCCTATCTGAACTGTGGGATTTAGCTCATTCGAATGTCCTTCACTGATTGAAAATGTTGTCCAAAATGGGATGTAAAATTGTCCAAACGGCTGACTCTGAGACAGCACAGTTTTTCATCTATTTTTGGACAACGTAACAAGAGTCCAAAATTGGACTGTCGACTGATAAGCCAGATTTGGAGTTTCATCCAAAATTCGATCGAGAGTCATCTATTATGGGATCATTTATTATCCAGAAATGGTCAGGCTATCATCCATATTTTACGCAAGTGGACAAAAATGCACTCGTATCCTCCCAATATTGGACTAACATAAAGCCGAAATTGGACTAATATCATTATGATTTAATATCGAGTGCATATTGGTCTAATATTTTACTGATCTTGGACTCATATCTAACGCATACTGGACTAATATCTAACCGACCTTGGACAAATATCAACCAGCATTAGGCTCATAACATTTTGGGATATTTTCTCGTTTTCGGGGCTAATGTTTGGGGGGCCATATCTCCGAAACTAAATGTTGTAGACCCCATGTTCTTTGATACGTTTCACTCAGTTTGGTCCAATAAACACGCTCCTTAATTTGTGATGGACCTTTCAAAAACACCCTGTATTCTAGTCATTTTAATAATTAAATAATATCACATTTATCTAATCGAATCATGATAAGCATGTTAAACCTCGGGTTAAACACCGCAAATGTCCAAATAGCGGCTCCTTAATAAACACGCGCTCAGTGTGAGTTGAACTTAACTACATGACTAGCATACCCTCAAAGGGACTTACACTTTTTGTAATGCAAAGATGAGAACAACGAAAGCTTCGCCGTGGTGACTTGGCGATCAGCGCGACTTCCAATGGGAGGAAGAACCAGAGTATCGCGCATGGCACCCAGACCAGGATGGTCTTTTGAAAACAAGGAGTGAAATCTGGATCATCCGAGTACCATGTCAAATTGGCGTCCTATTTAAAATAATTCGCACACTCCATTATTAAACGCGAACGTGAAATTTTGAACCTTATTTCAAATTCCATATTCAGAGTCATGGTAAAGTAAAAAAAATAACACGAAACATACCCAAAATGGAGAATCGCAAAAGTCATCCAGAATAATTGAATCCATTTCAAGATAGAATGATACTTAAATCTTTGCTAAAATAAATTTAAGGAATTTCTTTAACAAACTAGTCGCTGTGATGTTATCGAGCCTCTAACTGATACTTCTACGCTTTCCAATAAATCGTGTCGTTGATAGAGTAAAGCCGTCAAACGCTATATTAAAAGGCCTTGATCGAAGCTAGCTAGCAAAACACAAGTGTGTTTCAGAACAAATTCGTCTACATTAAAACCGAATAACAAAATCCCAGACATTAAACGTTAAAGTCCTTCGTACGCTTTTACTAACTGTTACCAGGGCCGGATTAAGCAATTTTGCACCCGGGACCCAGATAGTGGGCTCCCCCTTAAGTCGCAAAAACGGAAGAGCAAATGTCGCTAAGGGGAATAGTTTAACTCAATACGCCCCAACAAGCTTTGCGCCCGGGGGCCAGTGCCTCTCGGCCCTCCTTCAAGCCGGCCCTGTAACTGTACATTTTCTAAACGATAGATTGTCCTTAGTATAGCGGGAAAAATTGTTTAATAATCTTATGATGATATGCCATAACAGCCAAAAAGTATAAAATTTATTTATAAAAATGTATCCTTCAAAAGATTGCCTTATCCGAAATGAAGTGGAGCCATCATTAAAAATTAAGTCAAAAGTTGTTAGGCTAACTTATCGCAAAACTGAGAATTAAACAATATCAAGGCTCGATAAAACACCAAAAGCCTAGATAGTGGTCCTCTTTCGAAAGGAAGATAATCAGTCCAGTAATAAACAATTGGGCTTCTGGGCATAGGCCTTTAAGCGTGGTTGTTTCTTCCAAGCCAGTGCAGTCAATTGGGTGGGCTCTAATCTTTGTTAAAGCATTGTAACTCGTCTACTGTGGATAATGCGTAATTGGGGACTGATCAGGTAGTCTCCCTTCCAGAAAGTAGCTACTAATGATCAAATTAAAAAATTATTACCATCAAGATTAATTATTCCAAATTCTCCGTTTTCGAAGCAGTTGATGATGTTTTCAACTTTTTGGAATAAACAGTAACTAACGTAGAGAAAGTTCAATCCTCTGTACCGCGGTTATTGGTTAACGCCAGTATTCTGTAATTCCAGGCTTCTCGCTTTCAACACTTTTATCACACCTTTTGGCGCACGTTATTTTTGCGATGAAATATTTGAATTTGAGATAATATTTCAGGAATATTTTACGCTAATACAAATGTAATAACTTCAATCTGCTGACACGCAATAGCTGATTATTTCGAAATAAATATAGAATAAAAAGATAACTTTATTAAAAGGATAAAAAAACTCCCGTTTTTCATTATTATCTACGGTCAGGGATAGATAGACTTTTTTAAGACGGTATGGGTAACAGGGTTATTCGGGTGCGCGTCCTAGTCCACGACCCCCTTACCCGTGACGGAGGGGTATGAAAGAAGAGGCGGGTCTTATTTTCGTTATGGCGTTGTATGTATATCCGTCAAATAAACGTCGTCTGCCCCTTCGTCTGCCAAGGTGGAATGGGCTCGGATTGTAATTTTTGAAATAACATTGTTTAAAAATGGAAGTTACACAAGACATAGGGCTTGCAACTGAAAAAAAACGGGGAAGACCAAAGAAAATTAAAAGTGAGTTAGAATTGAGTAAAAGTCTTCATAGATATTACAGCACGAACAGGTTTTAACCACACACTAAGCTCACAAAACTCCTGACCATTCACTAAGCCTTGGTTAACTTCATCAAATTCGTTTACAAAATCATGAGGATAGTAGAAATGATTGGCTTAAGAAAGAATTAGCGAACACTTTTCACCTTTACAGATGTACTCCAAATCCAAAACACCGGCACCAAATTCACTAACTACCTTCTTAATTGCTATTAAAAACAATTCCCGAATAATTACCAGACCCTCGCATTTAGACGGCTCCATTTTGAACCCCTGTGAAGACGCTTATATGTACAACCATAGCCCACTCGATCCGCGCTCTATAGTTATAGCGCGAGCAGCTTGCGTCGTGACGCGCGTGATCGAGTGGGCTATGGTACAACGCAAGAGGGGTCGTAGTCATGGCGACAGAGGTAAACAGGAATTACGTATTTTTGGCCCTCCCCGTCAGCAACGTCACCAATACGTAGTTTTTGTGAGCCAATAAGATAATTTAATTTTTTTGGTTACGTGTTGAAGGAAGGGACTACATACTCGTCTATGAGTCGGACACCTTACTTTCTTTTTATCCCGCTCCCCTATTCAAAGAAATCGAGGGGAATTTTTAAGAAGCAAAAGCAAGTAAATACCGACGTTATATTTAGAATGGTGCTTATTATTAGAAGTTAGTTACCTGTATTTCTCCACAAATCGAGAAGAATTTTAAAAGAAAGTACTAGCTTTGGGCCCCAGATATTACAATTATAACGTAAGTAAAAATATTGAAGTAAGGATTAAGGGATATAATTTTTTGCTAGGGCATCTAGGGGCTCTTCAGTTTGATCTTCAGTACTTCTTTTAATGGGTATTTACGGGTATTACGTTTTACCACTGTTAATGGATGCGCATCGTGGGGGTACTCACTCATGCTTTCCGTTCGTATCACACTATTATAATTATAACAGAAGTAAAAATGTATTAATTTTAAAACAGTTAAAGGTAGCGCATCGAGGGGCTATTCACTCAAATTTTCTGTACACCTGTTAAGTATGGTACGGTGTGGCTACTATTACGAGCCCTTGGGTCGTCTTGTTTTCCCTATTGCGGACATACCTTAATATGAACGAAACGCAAAGAATAACTTCTAATTAAAATACAAATCAAATCTAAAAAATTAAAAACCTAGACTTTCACCATAAGCATATCATACCACCCGAATCTAGCCATAGAGCCGGGAGTGTGGCGCACTCCAGTAAGCCAAGCTTCTAGGCGGCAAAGTTTGAGGGAATAAGCCCGTGTCCGCCGGAGGTGACTTGACCCCCACATCACTTCCGTCACCTCCCAAGTAAACCTCATTTCCTTCGCCTGCTTACACATATCCTGAAACCTGATTAATCGCATCCTTGGCGCGGTCCACTGACCCAACTCGCATTGAAACCTTCTTAAAAAAAATCTAGCCATAGATTTAGAGCAGGCTGATGGTCAAAATCTTAATGCAAGCATGCTCCATTTTAATACGAATAGAATTTTCCAGATTTGAAGTGTTTAAATTTGCTCTGAAAGAATTCTTTGTTGTATATATAACAAACACTAAAGCCAATTACAATGAAAGACTAACGATGCCTAAAAGCAACGCACATCGCAGCTAGCCTACTAGGCACTCGCGCTAACCGGTCCGGTCCGGATAACGGCGTTCAGTCACTTCCCCCAAGCTTTCCTCTTCCGTTCTTCATTGAATTGCTTACAAGCAATATTCCAACATGGAGTAGTATCCAAGAGACTAATTACGCTTCTCCAAGGAGAAGTTCATTATATATGCATGCCCAGGCATTTAATAAATAAACAGGTCAAGGCAATTTTTAAACTGGTCATTTGCCCAGTGCCACCGCCTTATTTCTCACCCTGCGGCCAACTAGTCATAGCCTTATTAGTATAAAACGCTATACTAAGTTTCCCACATATTCTGACCAATCAAGAAGGACCACACTTTTGAGCCTATCGAGACGGTGTGTATTGCAGTAAAAACAACTAGTAGGCGAATATTTTTATCGGTCTATTACGCGCTAAGCCTTTGGAAGAAGTTTTGTATTCACCACTTAAACTGTTACAAAAATTCGGTGTACTCTCCCATTCGAATAAATAGATGAATAAATAAAATTTAAATGAACATTAACTTTGCTCGCCTCCCCCTCCTCGATCATTAGCGAAGACGCGAACATCAAAATCCACGGTTTAAAATGTTTTTATGATTTCAAGTATTAATATAGGTAGTGCATGTAATAGGTAAGAATAAGATATATACAGGGATAGATAGACTTTTTTAAGACGGAATGGGTAACAGGGTTATTCGGGTGCGCGTCCTAGTCCACGACCCCCTTACCCGTGACGGAGGGGTATGAAAGAAGAGGCGGGTCTTATTTTCGTTATGGCGTTGTATGTATATCCGTCAAATAAACGTCGTCTGCTCCTTCGTCTGCCAAGTTGGAATGGGCTCGGATTGTAATTTTTGAAATAACATTGTTTAAAAATGGACCAAAGAAAATTAAAAGTGAGTTAGAATTGAGTAAAAGTCTTCATAGATATTACAGCACGAACAGGTTTTAACCACACACTAAGCTCACAAAACTCCTGACCATTCACTAAGCCTTGGTTAACTTCATCAAATTCGTTTACAAAATCATGAGGATAGTAGAAATGATTGGCTTAAGAAAGAATTAGCGAACACTTTTCACCTTTACAGATGTACTCCAAATCCAAAACACCGGCACCAAATTCACTAACTACCTTCTTAATTGCTATTAAAAACAATTCCCGAATAATTACCAGACCCTCGCATTTAGACGGCTCCATTTTGAATCCCTGTGAAGACGCTTATATGTACAACCATAGCCCACTCGATCCGCGCTCTATAGTTATAGCGCGAGCAGCTTGCGTCGTGACGCGCGTGATCGAGTGGGCTATGGTACAACGCAAGAGGGGTCGTAGTCATGGCGACAGAGGTAAACAGGATTTACGTATTTTTGGCCCTCCCCGTCAGCAACGTCACCAATACGTAGTTTTTGTGAGCCAATAAGATAATTTAATTTTTTTGGTTACGTGTTGAAGGAAGGGACTACATACTCGTCTATGAGTCGGACTGAAGTAAAGGCCAAACATTGTTTATTCCGTCTTAAAAAAGTCTATCTATCCCTGCTACGGTAAATAAAACCAAAAAAGCATCGAGCAACCTCATCGAATGTTCTTTCTTAAATTTAAAGTTAATTATCAAAGTTTCAGACTAAAATGTCTGGAAAATCCGCAGTCAGTCAAGCTTCAAGTTGACCGTGTTTAGAAAAAAAATGAGTTAGGTCTCTGATTGGAAGTTTGGGTGTACCTTGTATGAGCAGTTCCCGAAATAACAACCGGGATTCCATAAAAACATCGGCGTTGTTTAAAACTGATGATTTGACAAATAGCAGTTTTAAGCTTAGATTTTGAACATATCTAAACCCTAAAGTTTACCATACCTCTTCTCGCCAAAAAATGAGCCCAAACTGTTAAGCTCCATTTGACGAAATGTCCGTAATTTTAATATTAATGTTGAAAGGGGTGACGCGTCGCCATGTCAAGCACCGATACCAAAGGTATTGTGTGTACCCAGAGCTGGTTAGACTGCACTGAGTCCAGTCACCTCGATGAATCGGAGAATCCGATTAGCCGAGACAGTAAATCTGAATCGTCCGTCCGCGATAATTTTTCGTGATGCAGAAAAAATCAGCACATAAAAAAAAGTTCTTTACGCCTCTCCGAGTGACGTGACGTCACGGAGAGGTATTACACTGGACGTGTGTATGCGTGTGTGTGTGTGTGTGTCTGTCACCGCGTTCACATTTGGCAAATCGGAGCAAACGTCTTCGCAAAAGCAATTTTTGACCTCTGCTCCCATCGTTAGGATTAAGAATTACACGGCGATCGGCTAGGGTTGCGAGAAATGTCTAGCCTCCCAATGGCAGGGCTTCCACCAAAGGTTCACGCAATTGCGAGTTTTCTCATCATTTATTCTGAATAAATCGACTTATATACCCTAAATTTCCGTAAATTGTTAAAGAGGCATACGCTGTAATTCAAACGTCAACAATAGCTACGTTTAAAATGATTTTATGAATAAAGTTTCTTAAAACTATTAAGGTGAATTAATGACGATTAAAATAATTAATATCAATTATATTTATTTAATTATTTAAGAAAAATCTCGTCTCGACTCGGAGAGGTTAATATTTGTTTCCCTACTTGTTCAGAGTCTGTCTTTGAATCGTCTGTGAACCAAATGGTGTCCCCCAGTTCTTGGAATAGGGTTGGTCTCCCAAGCAGCACGACTTGGGAAGGGCCTGTATAAGTGATATGTCACGACAGTCTTATCTGAGACCAAAGCAAAAGATGTCTCAAGACTGGTGTACTCACTGAGGAGCTTGGTGTGACTGAAGTTCCAAAACTTGGGCTTCCACCAGCCGTAGTTGTTGAGCCTATTGGCTCCCATAATGGCTTCCTCTTCGATGAAGAGGTGAAGAGGGAGCATATTAAAAAGGATTTCCAAAGAAGCTGTGGGGGCTGTACTCACGGACCCCGTGAGACCGATGCACGACGACCTTTGAAGCTTGCGTAGTGCATCTTGGGCTGTTTTAAGTCGAACTCTTGACCACCAGACAAGAGCTCCATAAGAGACCACTGGCCTGATGGTCTTAGTATAGACCCAGTTTGGGCTTAATCTCCAGGACTTGTTGAATAAACACCTGATTCCCCAAAATATTAATCTTGTCCTTCTTGATACTAAGATCAAGATGAACTTTCCAAGTGAGCTTGGCATTAAAAGTTACACTATGGTACTTGACCTCGGTGAACTTCTTCAGAAAATGTCCAAATAAAGAAATACCGTTAAAGAGGTCATTGGTCCTTTTCCGGGTAAACGATATTAGGACAGTTAAGTTTTGTCGGGAATGACGGTGATGTGTATGGAGTGTATCCAACGACACAAAGTGCCACCAATACCAAACCGCTCCGCGGCACGAAGAATAACTTTACTAGAGACCCCCAAAGGCTCCTTCAATGTCCAGGAAGATGACCAAAGATATCTCCTTGAACTCACAATGCCATGAAGTGACGTCTCTGCATGTGGATTTGCCTTTCCGGTAGACAAACTGAACAGTGGACAAGAAATTCCCGTAACCAAACCGTTAGAACACAGTAAAATTTACAGTCATACGACAGTAACAAGTTTCGACGCAAATATAACACTCAACTCAGTGTTTTCCACGATCATGTTATAATTAATGGCCAAACCACAGTAGCCATTCATGACTGTTAAAACAACGGTCAAAATGCTATAATTTTGCTTGACGGTAACAAACCATTACCTAAAACTGTAGAACTTGGGAATAGGACGTCATCCGGTAATTACATGTCCACCAACTTCTCTAAAGTCTTTAGTAAGAAAGAGGTAAGACATATAGGCCTAAATTCCTTCGCCTCAAGTATCAAGGCGTTCAGCTTCAAAGTTAAATATCTTCAATTTGACAGTGTATATGTTCATTAAACTTCAACGTGTTATTAAGCGTATTAAACTAAAATAAAAGCTATCACTTTTATATCAGGAATCGCCGTAGAACTCGATTACACACTAGGAAAACTGACTGCAAATAGGCGAAAATTGTTGCACTTTTTAATGTTGAGTATCTTAAAACTGGCACGTACAATTTTAATTAAATTTAAGTATGTTGGAGCGTAAAAAACTTTACCAGAAACGGTTTAAGGTGGAATTCATAAACGTCGGACGCAACGCCATTAGTACAGGCGAAGGCAGGGCGTCGTGCGCAAACGTCCTACCTTTGCGCACGACGCCCTGCCTTCGCCTGTATTAAATTGCGTTGCGTCCGATGGTTTTGAATTCCACCTTTAATGTTAACAATAACGAGCACAGGAGTAATTTAAATATTGCACCTTTGTGATCACCAAATATAGTCTTGAGAAAAAAGTCTCGTTCCCCTTAATACTAAAATCACATCGTAACGCTGCATTACTTGTAAGTCGGAACTTCATTTTAACTTTTCGTAACATTTTCTTTTGTCAGATTTGAAAACGGTCTTAAATGAAAGCCTCACTCTCTTAGATTTAGTTCCATACTCTGACTTAGGTTTAAGCTACTGAGATCCATTCTTGAGCCGCAACAGTAACATCATTGAGATAACTTACAAGGTTTTCATCTCAGATTAAGCCACAAATGGTTGATTCACAGATGTTACTGTTGCGGCTCGACCCTGTTGTTGGGGTACAGCAGCAACATTACAGGTATAAAGCTTACATATCCATTTAACTCTCGCCTTCTGTTTTCCCCATATGATTTTATTGTTGGTCATCTTTTTCCTATTTTTGACTTCACGAACTCGTTCCAAGCACAAAATAATCAAAGAGATTGAAGTTCCAAACGCCAAAATGTAAAGTTCAAGTATGATATTTCTCAACGTGAGAGGTTTCACTGTCTCTTCCTCGATTTTAGGAACGAACAAATTAGGTACGCTGTGAACTCCTTTAAATTGGCCAAGTTTAATTACAGGTGGAATCAGATCACCACTGATAAATCGCGACGCTCTGCAAACCGTGAAAAAATACATTATTTTAGGGTTTTTTCAAGAAGCAGGTCAGGCCCATGATTCGAGTTATAGAATTTCAGTTTAAATCGTGGTTAAAGACTATGGGTGGTGCATAGAAATATTGGAAGGAAAGTGAAAAATTTAAATATGGGAAATTATTAGGAAATACCCTATCAAATATATTCGAAATAGTTCAATATAAAAGAGAATGCATAAAAATATTAAACATTAGAAATCATAGAGAAATAGTGGATATAATTTAGGAACATTTTATATAATTTAGAAATATTTCATATAATTTAGAAATATTTCATATAATTTAGAAATATTTCATATAATTTAGAAATATTTCATATAATTTAGAAATATTTCACATAATTTAGAAATATTTCACATAATTTAGAAATATTTCATATAATTTAGAAATATTTCACAAAATTTAGAAATATTTCACATAATTTAGAAATATTTCATATAATTTAAAATATTTCATATAATTTAGAAATATTTCATATAATTTAGAAATATTTCATATAATTTAGAAATATTTCATATAATTTAGAAATATTTCATATAATTTAGAAATATTCATATAATTTAGAAATATTTTATATAATTTTGAAATATTGGATATAATTTAGAAATATTTGATATCAGTTAGAAATTATATTATATAATTTAGAAATTATTTGATACAATGTAGAAATATTTGACATAATTAAAAATATGGAAAATAATAATGAAATGTTAAATATAATCGAAACTACTCAAAATAAGAAGATGAAAGGAAAAAGTTTAGAAGTATTGGAAATACAAAAGGGAAGTACAGGAAGTTGGAAGAAAAAATTCTGGGTCTCTCTCAGGATTTATAATGCCCTCAGTTGCGCAAAACCGGTTTCTATCAGGATGGAACCTAAAAGTATCATTCTCGCGTTTAGGACTCCTCATACAAACCGGTTTGAACAACCAAGTGGCCGGACTCTTAGAAGATTGAATCATTCATTCTCCTTGATTGAATTAACTTTGGGAGATGAAACCATTAAACAACACGTAAAAAGATAGATTTGGCAGTTGATTTCTAAGAAAGTTTTCTTACAAAGTTATGATTAATTCGGACAATCTTTTATCGCATCCTTTTCTGTACGGAATTGTCATGTAGAAGGACCAGAATGGTTTTTCAGAGACGTAAAAGGAATAACGTTGCGACTCGTCAAAACGAATAAATTCGGGAATGTGTTCTTTTGTCATGATATCCGGTAATAACCCAATTACACGCCCTTCGCTTATATCTTGGAAATGACGTTCGTAATTGCCCATTAATTCCAAAGGCTTAATAAAGGTAATACTTTTGAATAGTTCCTGCTCCATGTCGTCATCTGATCTCTGTTAAGTCAGCAAAATATTATTTACAGACTTACTGCCTCTACAGTACTTGAAGAAAATAAACAATTTTTGAGGTTATACCCAGAACTGAAAAAGAGACCTAGAGTAGGTAGGCCTATTATCCTACACCGCGAATCTAACCTCCTACATTGGGCGAAAAGGGGGTTACAATGGTTCATTTCTGAGACCTGTGTTACTTTTCAATTAATAAATTAATTGGTTCACTCTCAACAAAGTCAGGTTCTCAGAAAAAGTAGTGTTCTTTTGAGGGAAATCTAATGCCACTGGCCTCGTAATATGTTCTAACAGAGTTTTTCCTGCCGCGTAGTGGGACTTGAGAATTACTGTTGCCAGTTTAAAAGCAAGTAAAAACGGTAAAATACGTCTCCTTTCCTGCTCTACCCTGTACGCGTTTACCAGGGTAAGTTAATGGAGGCCACCATTGCTTTTAGTAGTTTTTACTGCTACCGTTCAAAATGAGAAAATTATAGAACCATCGTCTGAAACTTGCCAAAATGAATAGACCCAACCAACAAATAAACAAGTTGGCCTAGTCTCGTCTCCATCTAAGGGATAGGATCACGTGATTAACGAAGTTGACTGTAGTACCATCTGCCGTTGAGCGACGAAAATAAATCTCTTATTTTTCTGATTGGATTAGAGTCTGACTCTTGGGGTAAACAGGTTCTGCGCATGGCTAAATCAAGCCAATCAGACTATCCCTTTCTCGCCTCAAAACCCAAGAACGAGATCTGTGCCGTTATAAAAATTCAAAGACTTGTTGGTTGGGTCTATTCAAGAATAATTTATAGTTTTCAAAGGTATTATGTTATAGTATTATTAAGTAATAATGTTAAATTAGGGTAGAACATATTCTATTTTTAAGATAAAGATTAGTAGAGATTGTACAATTCCGGCCATCATTTCTGGTTTGTTAAAGGTTCTTTACAACTCCGCCATTTTTTAAAAATATTGAAAATGATACAAAGATTTTATAAATCCCTCCGCAGATGGCTCTTTCCAGAAATTAATAACATCTAAAAAGGGGGGATCCACGTAGAAGATGTTTATAGAGCATGCAGTGGGCATGCATGGTGGTAGGAGCTGAATTACAGTGTCCACGAAATTTTAAGGTCTTTCTGTCGGTATCAAACGTACCCTTGGTCACTTGTACACCTACCTCCAACTTGTAGTGAAGCTTTGCCATATCGGGTGAAATTAAGTTCAACGTTTCACTAAAGTAAACATCTTCTAAAGTTTCAATTCTTTGAATTTTCGGCGGAATTGTCATTTTGGATAATAATAGATTGGCAAAGAATGTTAACATCATATACATTCCGAAAATCCAACTGAAAAGCACTATTCCAAATCCAATCTTAATTTTATCGAATGGCACCGAATCTGAATAAAGTTAAAATAAATATATTACTTTAACACTTAAAAAAGTGCAATTATCAATATTTAGCCAAGTGTTTGATTATATATTTTGTATGAGAGTGACTGTTGGTTTGCAACTCTGATCTCGTACTGCTAAGAACTGTCGTAGAGGACCCATCTGACAATCCTTCCACCCACAGTTCAGAGTGTCTAAAGAATTGAGGGTCCTACTAGGTTCGTTTCTCACTTGACTACATGTTACCAGGCTGTCAAAAGACATTTCTAGCCCACCGCACCCTTCCTTTGAGGCAGCTTAGTCTCTAATGGTTAGGCTATTCTTCTCCTTTCTATTTTCCTTATGATATTGTGTATATAAATAATTTGTTTACCTTGTCTGAAGAGTAGCGTTATTAACTTAAAGAGTGTGTTTAAAAATATCTGCAGTAAATTTTCTCCATTATTTTCCCCCAAGTAACGGATGAGATAAGTGTAGAAACATATAAAGAAAGCAAAGAAAATGGCCAAAACGGTCCAGACCTAAAACAAACGTTCAAAATTAATTATTAATCATTATCCTAAGTTAAAAAAATTAAGATTATTCAGGGAAAGATTTAATTATAGAAGTAGGAATGGAGAACAGAGTAATCTGGGCGTGCGTCTAAGTCCCGGACCGCCTTCCACGGGAAGGAGGGGTATGAAACAAGAGGCGGGTCATAGCGAAAGGGGTAAAAGGGAATTACGTATTTTTCGCCGTCCCCATCAGCAACGTCATCAGAACGTAATTTAAGTGAGCCAATAAGATAATTTAAACTTTTCGTTACGTGTTGGAGGGAGGGGTTTTATACTGGTCTATGAGTCGGACTGAAGTAAATACTAACCGTTCTCCATTCCTACTTCTACAATTAAATCTATCCCTGGATTATTCTTAAAATCTTTGCTAGATAAATTTTTCTAGTTCGTTTTTTTGGAAACTGACTACTGTGTTTCCGAAAATTTCCTTTTATAAGCAATTTAAACTTAGAGAAGCTTTAGATTTCAGGCTTATGATACGCACTTCGTTATCGAAGGTTTCTAAAATGGAAAATATTGTAGATTCCGTTTTAATTACGTTTGCTCCACTAAGAATGCTGTAAGTATCGGAGAATATAGGAGCAGTATATCCCAAGTATTCGGCTTCTTTTTCATTTGGTGTTACCATCCAAATACCAACATCGCATTCCTACGAGACAGTAAGATGTTAATGGTAGTTCACCGTACCAGAAGGTAAGGGACTAGAAGTAAAGAGCTCCAGCATTGGTAATAGATCCTGGCACTAGTGAACAAATTTGTGGATTTTATGCCGCTTCCATCGCGCCTACACTAGAGAGAAGAAAATTGCTCGATTTCCAAAAAATTCCCTACCCCCTTCCCGTCAACCTGAAGCCGCGGAACAGGGACGCGGGTGCTTGAATCTAGTTCAACCGTCTACCGCCGAAAGCGTCTCACGTCTCGGAGGGAAAATTCAGAAACCGCTACCAGAGGGCCAACCGTTGGGGTGTTATCAAGAATATTCACTTTCGCCAAGTGAAGAATTTGGTTACCTTGATACTTCTAGTCCCTTATCTGACCGTACCTAAACTATTCACATACATTTCTGGCCAATAAACCAATAAATCCAGTTCCATTATTAGGTCCAGATACTGAACCAGTCACACTCGTGTTCTCCATATCCCTGACTAGTGAATAACTGAAATATTTATAACCAAACTTTTAAATCCACTAGAAACCCTCTATAGTGCAATTTTGTTTAAAGTATCCTGTGTCAACAGTAGGTGAAAGCGTTTGCCGAGAACTGGACTCGCTGAACGCACCTTCGGACATAATTTTTCGAAATATTTAAAGATTCATGGACATAAACCCGAAACAAAGAATTTCGACACCAAAATCCCGACAAGTTATAAATCTCGACGGGAAAAAATCCCGACACCGAAAAACCATTTACTTTTTTAATTATACAATAAAAGAGATTAAATCTAAATTTGGACTGCCTGTTCTTACGGGAACCTAAACGAGTGCCTAAAAGGTGCAAGCTTTGAAACCTACTTGCCAAGGCAGAATTTTCTTCATGATTTAAGTGTAAATATTTGTCAATTTTTTTAACTTACTTCGAAAATCGGTTTATGACCGCCTGATAAAAAACACTGAAATGGCCAAATATTTTAGCATCTGAGTTGTATACTATGAAATTTTCGTAATGTTCGGCAACACAGTAATGATAAATCTGTTAAAAATAAAATGAAAATTTTCCTTCCCAATAATATTTAGCATATTAGAGGTCTTACATCAGCTATGCACAACCTGACAAAAAAGTCTAATTTTGGAGTTGTCTCCGACATTTCTTAGCAACTTCCTCAACTTCTCTACAATCCCAAATATCCAAATACCTGAATGTTAATTCTTCATCATATCCAAAGCAAAACTCACGGTTCGTCTACCACTGTTTCAAAAATAAGTTTTATCGCCAGATTTTTGACGCCGTTTCTGTCGAAAACCAAACTTCCATTATGAAATGGGGAGTTTGCTAAAAATGTCTATTTCTGTAATTATATCAAGGTAATAAGAGTACTTATTTGTGTTCTGTTTTTAATTCTATTTTAAAATACTTATCAGCGGGGAGTTAGGTTTCAAGTGCAAGTTGAAGTTAAAAAATGTTTTTGGGTCGGTTACTACGAATCAATAGTGTAGTTTTCCATTGGTTGCTAGCAACTCCGTATAATATTAAAACATGGAAACGGGCATTATTAAAATACATTTAGGTCTTAAACAAAATACTTATTTTCCAGTTTATAATTATTTAGCTTTATTGAAAAGTGGTAAAATTAAATTGAACCGACTTACTCCTAGGAATGGTTAACTGCATTTGAAAGCTCGTCTTGATACACGATACTCCGCAATCTGCTATAAACACTTATACAGTGCGGTCAAGATCAAACCAACACCTTTGTATATTGAGGCCTAATTTTTTTGTTTCAGTTAGACGTATTCCCCAATATTTCTATTGAACCTTCTTATTTGCATGCTATAAAACCTGAAGTTTAAAACACATTTATTTACACCCTGTATTTGAGGTCTATAATTTGGTATTGTGACGTCATCCGTTGGCAGTATTAGGGGTTGTCCACAAAGGGAGGTGTTGGTCTTATCTCGTCCACACTGTATATCCCCGCTAAATATTGAGGTCATCAATCGAGCCGTAAACTCAAAATAAATTGTCTTCGTAAAATACCGATTAACATTTGTGTACTGTCCCTTGCATTGAAACTCGCTGTATTCATTTATGTAAGTTGCAAAGTCAGCACATATTTGCACATAGATTGTTAACTAACTACTTTCGGAGCTCTCGGTTTTGAATAAAAAATCTAACGACTTGTCTGTCGCAATGTGGTTGATCCTATTTTAACCTGGATTTTCGTAGATCATTAACTCTCATGAAGTTATACGCTAATGATTTTAACATATAGTTAAGGTAAATAAGAAGGATAGCAAAGTACAAATCGATCAATACATTTTGGTTAGAGGCATTGGTCTTCGAATGGAAATATTGTTTTAGAATAGAAACATTGTTTTCTGAATAGCAACATTGTTTTCTGAATAGCAACATTGTTTTCTGAATAGAAACATTGTTTTCTGAATAGAAACAATGTTTTCTGAACAGAAACATTGTTTTCAGAATTGAAGCATTGTTTTCTGAATAAAAACATTGTTTTCTGAAGAGAAACATTTTTTCTGAATAGAAACATGGTTTTCTGAATAGAAACATTTTTTCTGAATAGAAACATTGTTTTCTGAATTGAAACATTGAAGTTCTATGGACTAATCGTCCGCAGTCGAGAGTTGCGCATATTTTCCAATAGTTATGAAGACATCACTAAGTCCAATATTTTCGATTTTCAAATTAACAATTTTACTAATTCATTAGACTCACTGTTCACATTTTCCAGCACTTAAATCAAAACCTTAATGTAGTCAAAATTATACGCTACCATTCCTTGTGTAACTTCCATTTGTTTCTGAAACTCCGATTATCGAAAAGCCTTGGTTTTTTGTGTTGTTTCTGTACTCGCTCACTTCTATAGTCAAACATTATAATGTGTATGCAACTTTTCGTTTTCTGTTTTACTAAGGTATACAGAGAAAATTTAGAAACTAAATCCCGATTTGCGTAACAATTGTTAACTTGTAACTTTTGAAATTTTCTGTTTGCGTAAACATAAATTGCGTGGCTTGACAGTTCAAAGAGAAACATGTTTCGAAAGCATAATTATGTCGTCGATACATGGTGATAATAGAGCTTCAAGCAGCAAACTTGCTTTGTTGCGATTGAGGTAATTGAGTCATCGGATTATCCCAAATCGAATAATATATTCTTTGAAACGTTAACTTTCTTGCTGCACCACTTTCTCGGCGTCAACTTTCATTGCAACGGAGAACGGAGTTTCTCTAATGTAATTACAATAATTGCACCCACTCCATATTGGAGTTCAAAAAGAAATGAAAGAAAAGTCGAACTCCCAAAACCAAGATTAAAACGACTGTATTCCTGACTGATTTACTCATGATTGTGTTAGACACAACGGTGTAACAAAGGCTTATACCAAACCTTAAGGAGCAGAGTACTCATATAGTTCGTTAATGCCAGACAATGTCGCTGCGCGAACAGTGGGATCGGAGGAAACATCAGGTTACCGCACTTCTATCCAATTCTATCATTGAAAGCTATTAATTATCCAAAGTTTCGCCCAAATAAGCATTCAAGTGATTTAATTCATATTCTGATATTCTATTCTAAGGGAGTGGTATTATTGCGTAAGCTCCTTGCAAACACGATACAACACTGAATAAAGATGAGGAAGAAATTTATTTTAATAGTTCTTATTTTCAATTATGATAGAACGGCAATTAATTCTGTTAATCGTAGGGAAGTACTAAATGAAACTGAATTATCAATAAGGAAATTTAATAATTTTTAATAAAATACACAGTAAAAGTTACGTTATTGTTTTGTCTTACACAGACACAAAGGTAGTAGGGGTATGCATGAAGTACGTGAACAATGCCTAAGTTTTGGCCTTTTTGATGAGATCTCGACTGATAATTATGCGCTGGATTTGAGCCGTTCCTTCGTAAATCTATTTGAAAAATGGAATTAACCCTGTAATTTTCTTTTAGCTCCGGTTAATGGCGATATAATCGAAAACGGATTAATTACGCTGGCTAAGAAAAAATAATTAGCCTAAACTGGATGAAAACTGTATTTTTCTATTTTTAGATATTTTATATCGATCAGATGTGTTCATACTGGTTGATTTTAAATGGTTGTGGTAATAAAGCTAATTATTGGTAGAATTCATTCCTTCACTACACTGTAAAAAATAACCGTACTGTCTAGTACCTTTAAAGGTATTTTTCAATGCATCCCCAGACGTACCTATATAGGTACTACAAAATACCGTTGTTTAAGGGTACTATGAAATACCTCTTGAAGAAGGTACTTTTGAGGACTACAAGGTATTTTGTGATCCCGTAATGGGTATCATTTAAACCTCAACAAAGGTCGGAATAAAACTTTCAAATTGTGAAAGGTACTCCTTATTACCGAAAAGGGTACCTGTTAACACTCAAAAAGGTTCGATAATATACTTCTAAAGGTATTTTGTGCTACCGAATTAGGTGTCAAATAAAACCCACAAACAGGTCTAAATTATACTTTCGCGCCATCAAAAATATTTGCGCCACATTTGAAACTGGTAAACTTTCCTTAATTACCGCGGGCTTGAATCATTTTTAGACATGGTAAGCAATACACCACTTCGATGCAAATGAGACTGAAAGACACGATAGTAATATTTTCCTTCCATCTCAACTTTTAGTGTCTGTGTTGTGGGCTTACGGGATGAGGGTAAAATTTTGCCTTCCATCTCGCCTTTAAGTGTCTGCGCCATAGGCTTGCGGGGTCGTGAGAGTTCGCATAGTAAGCAAGGGATTAACCACTCTACATTTCCCGATACTATATTTAGCTTCCCCTTGTTAAGGAAGGTGTGATACTGTTATAGTGTAAAGGTAATTCAGGGTCACATATACATGGATATTTTCTGAATGGCGACTGAAGGCGTAAGCTCGGATTCAAACCTTTATATTAACTATGTAAGCCTTATATCATAATTGTATTGCCTTTAAATGATGTAACGTATGCTAGTGTACATAGCTGTCAAAGAAAATAATTAATGTTAATTATATGTAATTATATATTTAAGAAAAACCACTAGCTAGGAAACTTGAGATTGAAATTGAAATCTCGGGTAGAAAACCACTACCCAATTCTACCCTACCGAACCTATTCTTTATGGTTATTAATAATATTCCAACAGAGATTTCTTCTACGCTGTCATTACTAGTGCTACTGGTGAAGTAAACAGTTAGTGTTAGAGAATTGGGGCTTGAAGTATTATATCATGTATTTTACTTTAGTAGTGTTAATTATAATCAGCACGCCGGAACTAAAAACTCCCTCTAAAGGAGTCTGTTAAGTCCTTTTCTACTTCCAGGGTACGATAACATACCAGCAGAAGCGCAGAAACTCTAAAAGGTTTCATTATATACCTTATATTTCCAAAATACCTTTTTCGAAATCATTTAATACCCGCACTGTGAGACAACTAATAAAATACGTTCATGGGTACTAAAAAGGTCGCGGAGGTATTTTATAGTACCTTCAAAATACCTTTATTTTTAACAGTGTATTATATTGAGATGCCTTATTATTAAAATGTATATCATGTACTTACTTGAAATATTTTAGCGTCACGAAATAATTTCTCCACAGGATACTCGCTATTGTAACCAGCGCCACCAAATATCTTTAACAAAATAAATGTATATCTCTGTAAAATCAAAATATTTTCATGGACGTCGGTCATTTTTTAAAAATTAACATTATAGCGGTACCGATACTGATCTATTATCGGTTTTCACTCATCTCTATACGGGGCCTACGAATTTCGGAGCCATGTTCTGTCAGACCCGAATAGAGGTGGGTATTTCACGGGAAAGGGGGGTGGGCATGTGTCCAGTGAAGCTTGAAAAAACGCAGAAAATCTCTCGAAAATTCCCAACCCGATTAGCTTTGACCAAGACTTTCTATTTTAAAAACCGATAGACGAGGTGTAAAAATAAACATCGACAAACACGTCTCTAGTTTGTGTTTGAAAACGAAGAATCAGTTGTTGAGAGAAAAATACCACCTTGACATTGAATATAAGGCGAGGTCCTAGAGATTAATTATACATCCACGATTTAAATTAAAATTGCGTTTGGTTACTGTAAAAGTAAGCTACTTTCTAAACAAGGTAAATTATACCATAACTATAGGGAGCTATATATTATTTTCTTGTAATACCTGAATAGCGTCCGTTGCGCATTTGTTGGCTACATCTCCAGCTAGACATTTAGCTATTGAAGCCCAGTAAGTACTTCTCTTCCCTTTATCAGAGTCCCAGGCTGCTTTCATCCAAGCTAAACGAGCTGTTTCTATTCCAATTGCCATATCAGCCAGTATAAATTGTATCGCTTGGTGCTAAATGCATTTAACGTATTTGCATTAGGATTTAAATTACTCCCTAAAAACTTCAATAGAGCATGAAGGACCCAAAAAGATTTTTTATTCGCTTTAGAATGGTAAAATAGTCTCGAGCTCAAATTACTTTGAATAGTTGGGTCTAATATAGGCAAGATGGAAAATCGATTCAAATTACACCCTTTTGGGTGAGCTTAATTGTTTTAACCCTTCATGCTCCCTTCAATGGTACATTACTTCGCTTATTGTTTTGCCAAATGTTTTTCGTTCTAAGGCATATTTAGTAGCTTCATCTAAGGCCCTTTGTGCCAACCCACAAGCCGCAGAAGCCACCTTAAGTAATGTAAGTGTAAAGTTCTATGGAAAAAAGCCATTTTAAAATATCATTTAATGATATATTTACTTACTGGTGGTCTTGTTCTGTCAAAGGCCCCCATAGCAATTTTGAAACCGTCTCCTTCTTGTAATAAAACGTTCTATTTTAAAATTGGAAAGATTTAATGTTACTTGAATTAATTAATCTATTAATCGTGACAAGCACACTTTATATACTAATGTGAAACAATAATTTGATTATCGACGTAAGCTCATTAAATTGTATTCAATCACGACTAGAAATTTATTTAAATTTTGACATTAAAAATTAGATGTTTAGATTGATTAAAATGTAGGTTGAAATAAAATATTAATTCCTGATTTTTTCTAACAAAGTTTCTTCGATATAGAATGGTTTGTCCCTCTCTCTAGTGAGGCTAAATCTAAAATTCAGGGTTAATTCCCTAATTACTGCATTTTTGACACCATTTTCAACAGATACTAGGGAAAAGTAGCGCTAATTACGTAAACAAACCAGCATGTGCAATGCCATCACGAGCGTTTTTGCCCCTAATATTTGAATTTACACCTCAACGCATAAAATACACAGCTTACTTCTTTAGGTACCGCAACGTCCTCAAAGGTTACTGAAGCTGTATTTGTTGCTCTCTGTCCCATGTTCTGTTCCTGTGAACCGTAAACAGATACTTAAAATATTTTCAAATTAAAATCAAGCTTGCTGTCTCTTTTATCTAACCAACAATTTTTATCGTATTCTACCATAACCATATACGTCTCAACTCTTTGCAGCTTTTAAACTTAGCTTTCATTGCAACGCATATCACGAAGAGCAGTATTACATCTATTATGCCAAAATTTTGTATCATAACCTAAAGGACTCTCTATAAAATGACTGACTGACTGAGGATATAGCGTAGGAGCATTTAAACCAATTTGACAAACTGATTCACTATATACCGTAGATTGAATTTAGGTTCTTTTTGTTTGAGATTGTCAATTTATTTTAATATGGTGCTCGGAAAAGTAGCCAAAATATGTTTACCGGACAGCTTCGTATATTTTAAGCTTTGCCATTACAACGCTAGTCCCCTATAGTTGCTTCTAAAGGTTCAGAAGATATAACAGATTATGAAATAACCTTTCTGCCTTTTATTAATCCAGGTGAGTCTCCATCAACGATAAAACCCGTAAAAGCTTTACCAGGAGGACATTTTGGATCGGGATTAGTCCTCGCCAACACAAAGTACCTAAATATCAAAACAAAAATCAATTCAGCTGTTACAAATGTTCAATTATGCGTAAATCATACATCCATAGGTTTGCGTTATGTTTAGGCTACCACGGTCCTATATGCGGATATTTGATTGCAATCAAATTTGGCTATTGTTGATACCGGCATTCTTTAGCGTTGGACGTGATATTTTCACACACGAAACAAAATATTTTAAAATAACTTACCAATTCGCTAATCCCCCATTAGTGATCCACATCTTTCGACCATTTAAAATGTATTTATCGCCTTTCTTTACCGCGTTGGTTTTCACGGCTGCGACGTCGGATCCTGTTTCAGGTTCTGTTACAGCGTACGCCTGAATTGAAAATTTAAAGTCAACTGTCAAAAGACATATTGGTTAGGATTTTTTACATCAACATGGAAGAATAACAGTCAACCAAAAGTGGTGAAAACATATGCAGATTTCTGAACATCGTTTTATCAGATTTGTTTCACAAGCATGACACTACCTATACTTCGTAATGGTATATAGAGAATTACTGAGAGCTAGTTAAAGAACGACGCGAGACTTGGCAACACTCGGATTAGCAGTCCATCTTCCTATTTAGTTTGTACTAAGCCTTTGACAGCGCCTCACCAGATTTCGCTTTTGACGTTCCACCTTCGTCATTTCATGACAAGCTCTCAGTAATCAGTGAACTTAATGAAACAAATCTTATGAACTTTTTCTAGTACTAATGAGAGAAAAAGGGAAGATAGTAATTCTTCCACGCTATAACCGCTTGACATTATTTTACAACATACCGCTAAGCAGAATTCCTTGTTCATTGGTTCGAGGTATTTCTTCTTTTGCTCCGTGGTTCCAAATAATATTACAGGGCATTGCTGAAAGGATAATCAGTTTTGACTCAGTCAATAAAAATTATTTAGTAGAATACAAAGAAATTGTTCCTACACCTAAAGCGCTGCTTCCAATACACGCAGAGATACCTGTACATCCGTAAGCCATTTCTTCCCTAATCATGCATGAATCGAAGGATCCAAGACCTATTCCACCTGTTGCATAAGATATTATCAATCGTAATGTAATCTAATTTTTGTCTCAACATATTCAAGTCTTTGTATGTACTCAAATCAGATTGTGTTAAATCGCATTCTTCTTAGTAATTACGTCGTGAATTTAAATTAAATTTACTAGAACCTAAGAGGGTATAAAGAAGGGGAGTGGACTGCTTAGCTGGAGTGATTTAGCTTCGAAAGTATCTCTAAGCTACCGTTGCGCGCCTATATTACGGTGACCCCGATATTTGGAGAAAAATATAAAAATCAAGTAGAAAAGAAAAACTAGAACTCCCAATATGAAAAACAGACATGAATTGCATGCCTATAAGCACAATTATAAACTAAATAATTTATAATAAAACTAATTACAAAATAAGCGTTTTGTTAAGTTCAGTATCGAAACTTTCGGAATTTTTGTCTTACCATGCTCTTTTGGAAGAGAAAGATTTGTTAAACCAACTTCATGAGCCTTACGACAAACATCCCAGGGAAACTAAGAGAAATCAGAACGTAAATTTTAAGGAAAAGGGCGATAATAAAAAAATAAACTTTCCCAAAATATCATTAATTGGCCCTAAAATTGAAAAAAAAAATGGCGCCATTTTTGTGTCACGTGAAAATCTCGCACACGCTGAATAAACTATATTGCTTAATATCAGCATGCTTAAAATAGTATAATTACTACCATAAAATCCTACTAGGCCTACATCTAAAACTGAGTGAAAATTTCGACAATTTTATTGGATTGAATGAAATGTTTTGTAAATATCCGTCCATATGAACGTTTCAGTTTATTTTCTTGAATTGCAAAATTTTCCACCCTGTACATTGAAAATAATATAAGAACATTTGCATGACTATTTTATAGTTGGAATTGTACTGTTTAGCGTTTAAGACAAACATCCGTCACATGATTGGCGAATCCCAGCCAATCACGGCGTGTGTGCCAGTTTTTCACGTGACTAAAAAAATAGCACGGTTCTACTCAATTAATTTTAAGTGCACAACAAAATTTTATCTAAAAACTCGACTAGATTCGGTCACGTTATTGGACTATCATCAGGAGTATGAGCCGTTATACAAGAATGGGACTTCATAACTTTCATTCCAAAACGGTTCTACTCTTCAATTTTAGGGCCAATTAAATATATAATAATCATAATTAAGGAAAGTTAATTTTTTATTATCGGTTTCGATATGTTCCAAACCAGTTATTTCGTTTAAGGTCTAATTTTAGCTATCCTGACCATTTCCTTTCAGAGAGCCAAGATGATATTAAAAAAAAAAGTAAATTCTTCATTCCTGTGGTTTTTCCCCTTAGGTTTTTTTACATAAATAAATTTCTGGATGCCATGAATTTTGCAAACTCAAGGGCTAGGTCCCACAACTAGTCCATTTATCTACATGCTATCATTGATATTACCTCTCCAGTTTTGTCATAGTGACTTGCAACTGGCACAATTTCTTCCCTGACGAATTTTCTCGCCAAATCACGAAAAGATTTCTGCTCCTGAGATAATTCTGCCAAAGAGTAATAACACTGTTAAATAATTAAACATATGTTATTTTAAAAATGAGTATATTACCAAAGTTAAAAGCATAATGAGCGTGTGATGTACAAATAAGTCGTTTCACTTGTTGATTTGAAATCACAGCCTGAAGGAAAAAATTCATTTTTAGTATTTTCTAGCTTAGTTTTAAGAGAGTGGTAACCAGGAAACGTTTTCTGTCTATGAATACACTAAAATTCTTGCCCGCTGTTACAAGGAAGTAAAAAGTTAACCGACAAGAGTTTCCTCTTTATATCGACACTAAACAATGAATAGTCTTGCCTCCCTCCGTCATCTCCCATTCCCTATAAGAACCTTACGATCAAACCGTTGAAGCTATACCTTAATTTTAAACAAGGTTCTAATTTAAAGTTAATATTTGTTAATTAACTAGAGAGAGAAAGCGCTGCTTGCATGCTAAATCAGCATTTTCTCAGCAAATAGTACGTTATAAAATTGTACAAACTAATAATTAATTTGATTAATACAAGCATTTAATGTGAAATGTCAATATTTGTAAATTAAGTTGCAAGAAAAAGAGCTGCTAAGCTGCTGTTCTCTCATAAAATGGTTGGATATAGGTGAAAATTATGTACTACAAAAATATTAGCAGAAGTAAGATGAGACTAGAAGTATCGAGGTAACCAAATTCTTCACTTGGCGAAACTGAATATTCTTGATAACACACCAACGGTTGGCCCTCTGGTAGCGGTTTCTGAATTTTCCCTCCAAAACGTGAGACGCTCGTGGCGGTATACGGCCGAACTAATTTCAAGCACCCGCGTCCCTGTTCTGCGGCCAATTTTTTTCTCTCTAGTGTAGGCGCGATGGAAGCGGCATAAAATCCTCCAATTTGTTCACTAGTGCCAGGATCTACAACCAATGCTAGAGCTCTTTACTTCGAGCATCATCTTACTTCTGGTGAAAATTATATACTACAAAAATATTAGTGACCAGTGAAATCTAACCCTTTTTTTTAACATTTTGAAAATATTCTTTAACCGGTTGTCTATGATACGTCTACCATAAATTAAAGGGTAAGTTTTTTGGGTCAAATTGAGCGGAAATGAAAAGAGTCGAACAATATAGGTTCTACAACATTAAGTTAATGAAATATGAGCTTCAAAACATTGTCCCCTAAAAGAACGAAATAGCCAAAAATGTGTAGTAATTAGCTTTACCTTAGCAGATGCAGAGTATGTACGCACACATCTACCCATTTTATAGTACACTGCTAGATAAAAGTACAATAACCTTTGTAGAGAGAAGACTATTGAAGGCTGATATGTCTTCCTACACATGAGCTATTGTTTCCTTGTTTTAGGGGCCAATGTTTGGGAGCAAATATCTCCATATTCAGAAATTGTAGGCTTAATATTCTTTGAGACTTTCCAATCAGATTGACCCAAGGAACACACGCTTAAACTTATGGCAAACTAATCATAAACACTCTATATATAATTCACCGTCCATGGTCTTATCCTGAAATAACTACACCACATGATGAGGCGAAACTAATTTTAATTTATTAATATTGAAAAAACATACCCTTTTTGAGAAATACGCTAAAGTAGAACAAGAAATCCTCATTTCGCCAGTCGTGCAATGTCCTTCCTTGTGATGAAATGGCGTCTAGATGAGCAAAAGGAATTTCAAATCAATTTACGACAAAATTCCACAGTAATCTCGCAATTATAATTTAGAAAACTATGTTTTTTTTTATATTTTCATTAGCAACGGTTCATTTTCAAAGTTCTCTTAAAATACATATACATTTCAAGGATTTTCTTATCGTTCAATTAGATGTACTAGTTCAATAACTAGGGCTCGTGCTTAATCTGTAAACCACCTCCCACTGTTAGTGATAATTTCGATATTTGATATATAAAAAACAAAATATAATCTGGGGCTTGAAAATACTTATAATACCAGAAGGGAATAATAATAGAAGTAAGTCAAATTAGTACAGGATGTAGCGTGAATCCCACAAACCTCAAAACTTTCAAAAGTACCCTAAAAATTCGCGCTACTACACATCGTAAAACCGGCTTACACAAAAAAAGATCCTATGTTCGCCACTTTAACTTTTCTCTGAGATCTCTGTTGTAATGTGGTTAGCTTGATTCCGTTTCACCAAAAGCGCATAGATAACCAGAAAGTGAGGAACGAGAAGCCTAAACCGCAACGTGAAAAATGAGTTCCCCCATAGTCGATTCAAGATTTCCGTCCCCCTTACAGAGCGACGGGAAGCGTTGGTCTTATGCCGCGGCGGAGAGTTACTTTCGCGTAGTTTTACACAAGTTACATGCGTAAGTTGGCTCGAAAATATAGTTCACTTATTTCTTTATTTTCATGTCGTCTGCTATAGTTTAATTCCAAGGCTTAATATAATCTAGTCGTTTAGGTTGTCGGGAATCGGCACATTTGTCAAAATGTCAGATTTGAATTTAGCAAACATTTTAGAAAGCTACGAAAAGGATGACTTTTTCCTGATTGATAAAGACGGAAAACTTAAAGGTGCAATAGAATGCATGAAAAACAATATCAAAATTCAACTTAACGAAACTTGAAAATTCCACGACTATTGAACCGAAAGAGCGCTAAAGAACAACCGTTAAGCCTAGTTAAGCAGCCGATTTCTCAATAGTATTCCCCACTATCCCCAGGAGCCGCTACCACCTAATATATCTCTGATTCGATTGGTAGTTGAAAACGAGGCTCACCAACCACCCATTTGTGTCCCCCCTTGCTTCTCATTTTACACGAATAGCGTTGCTAAAGGCTGGAAAGGTTTAATGTTCTTCACTTTCTGATCTATGCGCTTTTGGTTTCACGATGCTAACTGCACCAAATTTCATTTAAAAAAAAGATTACACCATCAACTATTATTTGTTTCTCCACGCACAATAAATAACACAACGACGACAGCTCGTTAGCCAATCACGGAAGGGAAGGTAATTTGCGGTTTGTAAAAGTCATGTTATATATAGCATTATGAATGTATCAAGTGTTATCCTTCTCTTATTATTTATATTATTCTCTTCTGATAATACTTTCGGTTATGCAACTGTCTATAAATTTGAATTTATATTTAAAGAACTGTTTTTGAATAGAAATATTTAAAAAGTGAAAGATTCGATTATGATATGAATTGTGAAACAATTTCTTATCTTCGTTTTAGTTTTAGCCAGAATTCCATTTGGCGAAAACATTTTATAACGAATTTATGCCTATTTTTGAAAGCTTCTCGTATGTTAGAGGGGTTGAATATAAGACGGTTCAAAGGATTTTACATTCGTACAAAATTGGAGATCGGGATTACGTGAAACTTAATACCACCAGAAGTAGGATAAGGGACTAGAAGTATTGAGGTAACCAAATTCTTCACTTGGCGAAAGTGAATATTCTTGATAACACACCAACGGTTGGCCCTCTGGTAGCGGTTTCTGAATTTTCCCTCCAAAACGTGAGACGCTCGAGGCGGTAGACGGCCGAACTAGATTCAAGCACCCGCGTCCGTGTTCCGCGGCTTTAGGATGAGGGGAAGGGAATAGGAAATTTTTTGGAACCTGACCAATTTTTTTCTCTCTAGTGTAGGCGCGATGGAAGCGGCATAAAATCCTCAAATTTATTCACTAGTGCCAGGATCTACTACCAATGCTAGAGCTCTTTACTTCTAATCTCATCCTACTTCTGATACCACTAAACCCCTTTGGGGATATCTTGAAATTACTTTTTTTACATAAAGAAGCGAATGCATTAACGCTGTAAGAAATATCGAAGTTAAATTAAAAAAAGCGTGAGACAGTACATTGTTCATAATAAAAAAAAATATAAAAATAAAATACTTTCCTGTTTAAGATAGAAAATTTGGTTTTGGTTCAATATATGGAACTGGTAATTTATTTTTAAAAAAATGACTTCAACAATTTGAATAAGAGTATTGTGCTTTTTTTAAAGGAGGTCCAAAACATTTTAAACGATGAAATTTCTTTAATTTAATAGTATTTAACCATAGCCCTAAATTACAATTATTAATTGGAAACATATTTATTTTAATTTAAATTTAAACCTATAACTCGGCTTTGGCATTCTTGAGTAGGTCTCGACTAATAATCATGCGCTGAATTTGAGCAGTTCCTTCGTAAATCTATATTGAAATAAACAAGGTTCAGAAATTAAATGCTAGCTAAACATAAATTTTGAATGATTAAACTTACTTGAAATATTTTGGCGTCACGAACTAATTTTTCTACGGGATATTCACTATTGTAACCAGCGCCACCAAATACCTATTTTAAATAAATTTACTTTTCAGTTGTGCTTCATTAGTGCTATGGGGTTTTATTAAGAGTGTGGCAATGGAGTATTCAACCTCATAGAGGAAAAATGGGTATAATACGTGCGGCACTAAACGTGTCCCAGAGTACCTTGCGGTTCAGTATGGTTATGGCAAGCGCCACCATATAGCGTAATTTTTCAAAAATATTTTGTAATTTTATTTGTGTTGAACGAACGAGGAGCTAATTACTGTTACTTCCCTGTACACAGCGCTGCCAAGAGCAGGACTTTTAAAGAATACAGTAGTGGTCGGCGTTTGGACAAGATAATCCACAGAATTTTGGTTAATCAGTTATTTATGGATAATAATCAGATAATTATTCGTGATTACATTGCATTAATCATAGACTTCCCGTGGATAATTTCAAATTATGAATAAAGATAAAACAAACAGATATTATCCTATCCAAATGCCGACCACTAGAATACAGTCAAAGGTACCGCCGTGTACACCGATTACACCGAGTGGGTGGTCCCGCGGTATTGAAGAACCATTAGCATTGTTTCAACTAAGTCCTCACCTGCACAGCGTCAGTTGCGCATTTATTGGCGACATCTCCAGCCAGGCATTTTGCGATTGATGCCCAGTATGTGCTCTTTACGCCTCGATCGGAGTCCCACGCAGCTCTCATCCAAGCTAAACGAGCCGTTTCAATTCCAATAGCCATGTCCGCCAGAATGAATTGTATCGCTTGATACTTTGGTTGCAATAAAATTATTTTAGATAAGATACACTAACGACTGAAAGAATGCCCAGACAATCATTTTAGAATTACTTAAGATTTATAAAATGCCATCAAAATCATCCAAAAACCTAGCATAAAATATTCAAAAGATTCAAAGTTGACTTGCAAAGGCGAACGCAAATTTTTGTTTTATAAACCTCCATGGGAAATTTTACACTTAGCGACCGCAACAAAACTGCGCGCTTTCAGCTGATCTCGTGCACTTTTACTATCGCGGTCGCCCATTGGTCATATTTTCCTGTGGCGATATTTATAACAAGGTGACCCAAGGGCTCGTAATAGTAGCCACATCGTACGAGTGAATAGCCCCTCTATGCCCTACCCTAATGAGTGGATAACCCCTCTATACCTTACCCTAATGAGTGGATAACCCCTCTATACCTTACCCTAATGAGTGGATAACCCCTCTATACCTTACCCTAATGAGTGGATAACCCCTCTATACCTTACCCTAATGAGTGGATAACCCCTCTATACCTTACCCTAATGAGTGAATAGCGCTATCTTTTACAATGCTTAAATAATTTACCGTGCATAAAATCAGAGTGAATAGCCCTTCGATGCCCTACCCTAAACGGTGATAGAATTATTACCCGTATAAATTTACTTATGCCGTAATTGTAATATTCAAGCGAATCGAAGAACAGATAGTTTTAGTGATTATCCCCTCGATGACTTATGCCGATGCACACTTATCGCTTCTTATAAGTTTCTAACATGAACTTATGGTCAGAAGAGTTGGAAAGAGAAAGAATTCGGTAAAACACCCAATAATTGTAATATCCCGGTGCCTTAAGACCATTCTAAAAAGAACGTCAGTAAATACTTGCTTTTGCTTTCAAAATTTCCCTCGATTTCTTTGAATGTTAAAATCGGGGAGCGTGAAACTCTTATTGTCGACGGGTAAGAGGAATTTTTAAGGGAGGGTATATGGCTTAACCTAACTATCATAATTTCCATCCTTTTAAGTAGACGAACGAAAAATATCATCTCACCACAATTCTCTCCCATTCACTTTCCCTTCAATGACGATCGAAAAATTTTATACTGGCTAAAGCAGTTCTCTTTCACGACGCCGCCACCATCACCACCACCACCTTCACCGCCAACAACAGGCCAGGTCAAACTAAGACCCACATCGTAGATGTTCATCATACGATGTGGCTAAAAATGCATTCTTCATTTATCAAAAATGAGATTTAGCACCTCCACTTTTGAAACTTTCGAAATTTTTATCTTACTGATGACTTTGGCGTTATTTTATAAATTGGTTTTCGATTTAAAAATGGTTCTCCAGTCATTTACTTATGCCATCAAACCAAACCTCTGAAATGGGCTTGCCGAAAGTTTTTCTTTCCAAAGAATATTTAGTAGCCTCATCGAGCGCCCTCCGTGCCAAACCACAAGCTGAAGAAGCCACCTATGAGGCAAATAAGAATTACGTAAATATTCTACTGTTTTTGGTCAATTTGAACGCAATAAAAAGAAAATGACAGAAAATACGAAGGGTTCTACCCCGTTGTGGGTTTCTTCAATTGAAAATTTTAAGCCTTTGCTTGGCATTCGTAACTGCTCCTGACTGAACCATTTAGGTGACAACAAAAGCATTTACTTACTGGTGGTCTTGTTCGGTCAAACGCACCCATAGCAATTTTGAAGCCATCGCCTTCTTGCAGCAAAACGTTCTAAAGGTTAATGATGGAATTTATAAGTATAAAATCAATTAGAAAAGAAAACAGCACGACGCGAAAATAACTCACTTTCTTATCAACAACTACATTTTCGAAAATTACTCCAGCGGTATTAGTGGCTTTCTGACCCATGTTCTTCTCCTATATATACGGTAGAACAATTTCTGTAACTGGTTTTAAGTGCACTTGCGAAAATAGGAAAAGCCGAGTTGTATAAATACACAATAAACAAGTAGGATTACAATTATTACAGTACAATACAGCTAAATTAAATATGGTATTTTTCTTCATTTACAACATTCGAAAAAATTACGGTTTAGTAGAGTTCAATGAACATGTTACTTGCAGACTATTTTACCCAATCTTGAGAATGAGAACGAACTTGGTATGACCATAATGTTCCAGACGTGCTTACTTGTTCGCCAAAAGGGCATAAAGTTCATTTACAATTTTCAATTAGCAATCGAAATAGTTTTCCAGAATAGAATTTGAAGCGATTTCATTGGAATTGTTCAAATTATACATCGATATATTGAGAGTTTTAAATCAAAAACTGCATAAAAATGCCAATGAAAATAACCCACTCGAAGGGCTCGATATCGAATTGTCGGAATATTATTGATATTTCTCAAGTTTTTCATCAAAAACTTCATATCGAATGGTAAGAAATAACCCTCTTGATATAAAGTTTACCTTCAAATGTCAGCAGTAAGAAAATACATAATAAGTCACGTAGACTTGTAAAATGAATTTTGAAAGAAAACACATCACAGGAGATTTATACAATCGTTTTATAGGTATTGAAATTTTTAGACTAAACACTGAGCGCAGACACGAAATACAACGAACCTTTTTTCCCTTAATTAATCCGGGAGAATCTCCATCAACAATAAATCCCGTGAAAGCTTTAGATGGCGGACATTTGGGATCGGAATTTGTCCTGGCTAATACGAAATACCTATAGTATGAAATAAAATCGAAATAGATTAATATCCGTTATTTGTAATAGAAATGTTTAATTTACCAAGTTGCTAATCCTCCATTAGTAATCCACATCTTTTGCCCATTCAAAATGTATTTGTCACCTTCCTTTACCGCTCTTGTTTTCACACCGGCTACATCCGAACCGGCTCCAGGTTCCGTAACGGCATAAGCCTGATAATGAACCAAACATTTTAATTTTAATAATTATTGGTTTGGGTGTAATCAGCGTAGTAGCAACTGTCTCAACATGCAATATTAACGCGTAATCCCTTTCTACCACTTAAGAAGGTTTGCCTTGCTTTATTAGTTTATCCTATAAATTGCGTCTCCTATTCAACTCCTCCCTAATAAAATTCTTCATTCTCTTAACTTTTGTGGTTTTAACACTCAATTTCGAAATGATCCGTGATTTGCCCATTTATGACTAAGACCCTTGATATAACTTACGGCTAAGTAAAATTCTTTCGTCATCGGTTCGAGGTATTTCTTCTTTTGTTCATGAGTCCCGCAGGCTATAACTGGGCATTGCTAAAATAATTGTTTCCATAATTAAGTAAAACCATAACGCAACTAATGAAAAATACAAATTAAGAACATACGGCTAAGCCGCTAGATCCTATGCTGCCGTTTATACCAGTACAACCGTACGACATTTCTTCTCCAATCATACTAGTGTCAAAAGTACCCAGTCCTAATCCACCTAGATTGTAAAAAAAATGGTTATCATTCATCCAGAATAACCTAGTCGCTAACACCGCATATCATCCGTGACCCAAACTTTTCACTTCTCCCATTGATGTATGTCAAGGAAAGGTACTATCTGGAATGAGAATGTGTCTGTTGTTACACCCCAATTTCCGAATCGGAGCAAACATGTTTGCAATTTTCGGACCGCGTTAATAATACACAGAAATTTGTAAAATTGTATTTCATTGCGTTATCTAACACCATCTACTGGTCATCCGTGTATTCCACATATACACCAATATGTTACATTGGCTTCTGCTCCATTATCATCGTTAGGATTAAGATTATCAATTTCTCTATTGTTGAATGGGGTGGCGTGTTGCCTCGTCGTACACCGATACCTAGTGGTATGTTATTCACCCCGAGCTAATTTGACTGGTTAGCCGAGACAGTGGAGAAGTGGTCAAGTTCGATAGAATGCATGTAAAAATGCACAAACGTCAGAGCACTTATGTTAATCCATGAATCGTAACAACGACCAATATTCATTTTGCCTTCTACCCCACAAACTGAATAGTAAATATGCGTTTTCGCTGATACGATACCATAATTTTGATTATCAGCAAACTTAGTAATTTAGTATTTAAAATCTGCTTTTATGATAACGCTGTTTTCAAAGTAAAACCCTTTTGGTAACGTTGTTTTGGGAATAGTTCATGGAGAAAATGCTAATATTAAAATGTTTCTCGTTAGGTATAGTATACCAGTTTTTAATAATATCTCATGGGGCACAGGATTTTTTTTAACTGTTTATAAGTGAATGGCCATGGAGGTGTCTCTTAATAATGTATACTTCGAAGTACTTATCGAAAATGAAAAGTCTGTTAAAGTGTTGTTTTACCATATTCTTTTGGAATGGACGCATTTGCTAATCCAAGTTCTTGAGCCTTTTTGCAAAGATCCCACGGAAACTGAAAAAGAAAGACTTCTATTATAACCACAATTTTCAACTGATATTCTTCAATATCAGTTTCCAACATTGGACCATTTAATGACTACACAATGTAAATTTTCATTACCTCTACAGTATAACCAGGGATAGATTTAATTTTAGAAGTAGGAATGGAGAACGGTTGGTATTTACTTCAGTCCGACTCATAGCCCAGTATAAAGCTCCTCCCTCCAACACGTAACAAAAATTTTAAATTATCTTATTGGCTCACTTAAACCACGTTTTGAAGACGTTGCTGACGGGGACGACGAAAAATACGTAATTCCTTTTTACGTCTGTCGCTAAGACCCGTCTCTTCTTTCATACCCCTCCGTCCCGTAGAAAGGGGTCCGGGACTTTGACGCGCGCCCAGATTACTCTGTTCTCCATTCCTACTTGTAAAATTAAATCTATCCCTGGTATAACAAAGGCTTAATTTCGAGGGCTAATCACGCTGGAAACTCTCGAACAGTATTCAGATAACGGTAATCGTTTTATTACTGTCAGGGGTAGGACTTTTTAATGATAATTCGTAATCCAAATAGTATAGTTACAAATTCATCCTACACACCGATTTCGCAGCGTGACTGATCCCTCAATTCATTTAAGAGTTAAATTAAGTTACCTCGCCAGTTTCATCATATTGTTTCGCAGCTGGAATTATTTCTTCTCTAGTAAATTTTCTTGCTAAATCTCGAAAGGATCTCTGGTCCTCGGATAGTTCTATAATGTACAACAGTAATTTACATCCTTTCTTGGAATTTACAGTTGGACCAGTTTCTCATGTTATGTTTCGGTTAAAGGTTGGCTCGACCAAACACGCCAGTTAACAATCACCACATGAAAATCTTGTATGTTGCAGAGGTTTTTTGTGTTTTTTTTATTTTTTTTATTTTTTTTTAATTTTTTTTTATTTTTATTTTTTTTTATTTTTTATTTTTTTTTATTTTTTTTATTTTTTTTTTCATTCATTCAGGGGACAGCCGTCATTGTCGACTGCTGGTTGTAAGAGTTTTTAAAACCGGTCAAATGACAGGTGAAAAAACGTAGAGAGGTACTGGTTTCTTTTACCGCACAGGGTTTATTTAATAGACCTTTGCCATGTAAAAGAGGGGGTAGGCAACCTTTAGTATCGAGACATACAAGGGGGTTGATACATTGCCGTCTCTGCGCACTCTGGACTCAAAAAAAGTGAGATGGAAGGCAAAGTTTTACCCCCGTGTCTTTCTCTCTTAGTTACATCGAAATGTTTTATTGAATATTAAAGAATTTCTGTTATTTTATTACCAAAATTGTAGGTTTTATGAACTCCCGATGTTGAAAATAACCTCAACACTTTATTGTTTGACGGTGCTATCTGAAAACGAAATCAGTATGTTCAGAAGGTAATAAATTTTTATTTTCGATATTAACCATAACAACACCCTTTCTTATTTCTTTTGCATGATTAGAGTTTAATAAATGAAAAATGCCTTAAAAACTTAAGTTACAATTTAAATAAATCCGCTTTGTAAAATAAGGCCCGGGGGTCTATTGTCATAGAGTAACATTGTATAAGCTATCAGAAATACATAGATTTCTTCAATTTGGAATCTATAACAAGACATTTTCTGGGCTTTTCAGCTTGAGTTAATGGTGAGCGGGTGTAGATATCATTACCCTTGACTTCATGCATAATTTCTTTCAAGTTAAAAACCACGTGACATCGACGATTAGGGACCTATGCGCGCCGAGCACCAATTTAAACAACATCTCTACGCGTGAATAGGCTCTTAAAGTAGCAGATGCAAGTTTACGTACCAAGGATTATCGTTTGGATCACCATCGTATTCGTATAGCCTATAAACCTTTCATCCCAAAAAACTCTTTACTGATTTGTTGGTTCGTCTAGGGTTTGAGAAGAGGGTCGTTTGCTTCTCTTTTTACATGGTGTCCACAGCCAAAGAAAATATACTTTTATTTATGAACTTTTGCTAAAGATAAGGCTTTGCGTAAAAATGGGATAGGCAAATACTGGGCACTCTAAAGCCTTATTATTGCTTGCTGTTAACACCTATTGGAAGTACTGCTTAGAATGTTTTGACATAGCAGTGCCTCCTCTGTATGACAAGGCCCGTGATCTAAAAAGTGAAACTTTAGTTCGGCAATGTTTCAGGCTAGTGGTGCCGTTTCCCAGACATTTTTGGCCGCAAGTTCTAGCGAAATGACGTCACTTAATAAATTTCACCAATCCACCATTGCTAGTTAGGCAATCTTGTACAACCTTAAGTCTCTCCCCCCTCCCCCAAAAAAATAGCTCCATGCACGGGCCTTGGTTGATAAAGGTGACAATGGATATATAAGGTTTTTGGGTTGATTTCGCAAATCAACTTGAATCATGAGTTAATAATATGTTAGCTCCCTATAAGTTACTCAGGCTCCATAGGCGTAATCAGAAGTATATAATACTTCTCTTCGAGAGAAGTGTACCACAAAGCGGGGTAAGTGTAACGTCACTCTTCCCAACATCGGAACATTTAGAGCAGGGTTACTAAAACGAATCACATACGCGATAAATAGTTCCCTCATCATTACTCTATTAGCGTTTAAATATTTGGCAAGACGCGCTTGTGCATTTTTGTGCCACGTCAAGACGAGGTTTGTGGGATGATTGCTGGGGATTTAGTGCCAAACAATTATAGAATTCACCATACGGTGCGATGCCCATCTGGAGTTTGATGAGCGGGAAAGCAAACTAAAAGGGTGAGCCTGGGAAGAATGACGTTACATATATAAAGCATTAAGAGGATACAGAGTGGCATCCTTCTTCTATTATCCCCTTCTGGCGTAATGTATCCAGCGATTTCTTCTCATTTCGCCAGCGCAGGAAAAAATCCGAATGGTGCGCTCTCTCTTGTCGAAAAAAAATCCCGCTCGTACTACTCCTCGACCTCGAGTCTTCGGCTGGTTTTTCACCAAGGGAGTGTTTTAGTCGTGAATGTTTACGTTTTAACAATTTAACATTAAATCATGGCGTTTGTGTCAGTACTGAGACAAAAGAATGCACGAACTCAATGCAATTTGCCGATATTGATAAAGAATGCTAAAGATAAGAGTTGCTATTGTGACTTGAAACGAGAAAATTATACAACTAAATCCATGCCACTGATCTCTTAACTGTTTTCTTAACCGAGGCTATTGAGCGAAATATTCGGCAGCATAAATAGCTCCGATATCATTGGTTAGCTTCCACTACACGCGCTTCCGGGGAAAAACCGGAAAGAAGAGTAAATAAGATTTTCGTTCCCGTGGCGGCCGCAGAGCGTCGCATATAATTGGGAAGCCGGCGGCGCAGGAGAAAACGCTGGAGTATAAAAATGAATTGCCTGAGTAACTTATAGGGAGCTAACATATTATTAACTCATGCTTGAATACATAATATGAAATGTTTCATTGAAGGTCATGCTTATTGATATCATGTTACTGAGCGACAAATTTGAAGGTTATAATGTATTTTTGCAGGGCATCTTCAACGTTAATTAATCCCGAGTCCCTAATTGGTGACTCCCCCCTCCGACCGTGGACTTTTAGACTCAGTTATCCTTAAAATCCACTAATAAAAAACTTCCACCAAATCTACAAAAGGTAATCATCATCATACTCCGGCTACGCAATCTTATCTTATATTTTAACTTTGTAACAATTATCATGCCTATACTTCTCAAATAATCGGTTCTACAAAACTTAACTAAAAACCCTCTTCAGTTAGACAAGGTTATTAGATATACGGTTAAGCTGCCTGTCTAAGGCATGGTTTTCATGGGACCGAATTATGTAGCAAAATATCACATCCCCGCAGCTAAAATATGACGTAACTGCAATCAGCACCCCGAAGCGGAACAGTTATATCGTGGTTAACATTAATAAGGCCCTAATTGATGGTTTCTCAATCGTCTGTTTCATTTTCTCAAGAAATTTGCAACGTACACACGAATGTCGTCTGCTCTAGACCATAGGAGGAATAAAATGAAAATATTTTTCTACTCATGTCTAGACGTTGCATGATTCATCGTGTTATGCAATCCAGGCCCAATGAAAAACCGCCTTTATTGAAAACTGACAAAAAATTCTTTGAAAATGAGTTTTATTTTTCAATGGGAATTGTGCTCCTTTCCAAGTCCGCGGGATGTCGTCGCTAAATAAGGCATATTTATTGTATTTTATGGTGATTAATACAACGTTACGCGACGAGATTATTTTTAATTACAATGGATTTTATAGCTTGCATTAAAGATCAAGGAAAACATAAAAAGTGACACAGGGAATTCTTGTGATGCTGCAGTAGTTATGTAAGGTCCCCATAAGTCAGAAACAAAGTCAATTTAAGTCAAGAGCAAATGCCCCTTAATGAAGGAAGCAGGTAAGGAAATTTCATCGCCCCCCTGTCGGACTCTGGAGGTACCAGAAAGCGGAGCTGACGTAATCGAGTTTCTCGTTGCGCATGTCTTAGTCTTAAAGATTGAATCATAGGCAGGTTTAAAAATGGCGGCGGCCAGGAATGGAGCTGGGAGGTATTGGCCCAAACTAAAGTAGTATCAAATGTGGATGAGAGGGAAAGTATGACAATGGCCATAGAGCCTGTGTTAAAAAACGCGGACATCAAAGTTTCGCCAATAACTATTTAGTCTACTAGTGACTGATGGACTTGCAAACTCGCAACTGAAAGTAGTTCAGACATTTATGCTCCTTGGTTTAACCATAACCCACTTGATCACGCGCATGACGACGCAAGCTGCTCGCGCTATAGCTAAATTACCGAGATTTGTTTTAAACGTATAGAGTTTTATGTGCTCTTCTATTGCTTCGATGACCTTACTAAAATCCATATTATACCTTCAAATACCTTTTAAAACATTACCAGCTACTCTGTCCTGACTACAAACACAAATCGAGGAAGTTCTAGCATACAAAATAGCAGACGACGGTAACCGCTTAACCGCGAATTAACACAACTTACATAAGAGCAGGAGTTCATAACAGCCCCCCTTCGGGGGGGAAGTACGAAACTAGTTAAAAATCCCGTAACAACAAAGTTTCGCCGTAAAGCTCAGCGGATTTATACACCGCTTAACTCCCAAAGAAATAGTTACCCCAATGTTTAGCGCCCACGCGCATTAACTTCCCATATTCCGGGTTAGCACTATTTTTATCTTGTGATTTTGGGAGCGAAAATGGCTCGCGTCTGTCGGCGCGGTCAGCCGCGGTGTACATTAAGCCTTGGCTAAGAAGTTGGCTTTGCGATGGTTTCTAGTTTTCTACAAAACATTTAAACGATAGTCATTAATGTTTTCTTGTGATATGTGGGAAAATTCCGTGGTTAAATTAAAACGGTATGGACAAATTGATTCCCAGTATCTTTAATATAAGAATTCCATCGTGTTTCTACGTCCACATACTCGCCATTTTTCTTAACGACGGAGATCCCAGGCTCCCAGCCAAGTTTTGGAACGAAAACCAAGGAGTATAGATACTACTACAATCTACTGTAAAGTTGTATGTCCATCAACAGGCTAGTCCTTTATATGCGCAACGACAAAATCTTGTTGTTCGCGATTTTTACCATTAGCTCTATGGCAAGTTTCGTACTTCCCCCCCCCGAAGGGGGGTTATTATGAACTCCTGACAAGAGCTATTTTAAGGAAGTGAACAGGCCCAGTATAGCTACGCCAATAAAACGGTCAACTACGGCGAAACTCTGATGACTCGCGACTTTTGGCCATTTTCATACTTTTCCTCTCATCCACTTTTGGTAGTATTTAAATGAAGAAGTGCATTTAATTAACACATAAAGAGGTAGAATGTATTCAAGGTTAGTAGAAAACAATTTGCACTAAAAGTATGTAGTGTTACTATTTGATTATCTTCTTAACACCGTTAAAGATGTTCAATCTGAAGTTAAGCCTTGCCATTAAAAAAAAACTGCCAGATCCATTACTTCAGTCAGTAAACTGAAAGTGTACCTTGTTTTCATCTTGTAACTTAACTTAATCCTCCACGTAAAGATGACAATGACCGCATTTATTTGTCTCCGCCATTATATTTAAAGTATGTGACATGATTTTACCAAATAAACAGCAATGTAAACGGTACCCGCCGCCAATTGGTGAAAAAGTTGAAAGTCCTATCCTAACTTCCGGTATATGCAAACAGCCTAGGAATTATAGATGGCGCTTTTATCGTTACCGCCAAATTTTCAAAATGTTAATACGAGTACAATGCCGGTAGTATAGGACGTAATTGGGGACTCATACTTATGGGGACCTTACATAATAGACTTATGGTAGTTCTTATAGATATAGTAGACGCTTGTATTATATGGATTAAGCCATGGCTCAATAGAGTATGTTGCAAAGTTTTATACATCTACACGACGAGAGAGAAATTCCCAGTGTTGCTTCTAGTATTTCATTGAAATTGTAATATAGGTACTTCGACTTCGGTACACAAATAAATTTATAATAATTGATAATAAATCTTAATCCCAAATACATAGATATTAATTACAAAACCGGATTTTAGCAATAATTTATGTCTTCAACAGCACGGAAAGTTATTTCGAGACTTAAATTGGAGCACATTAGTTTAAATTAATTATTAACAAGTTGGGAAAACCAAAATATTACCTCTCCGAGTCAAGACGACTACTTACAAACTTATTTACCCAGATATGGAAATGTTTCTTAAGTTAAAATTTATGAAATATTAAAGCAGTATACAAAGCATAGCAAATATACTGTAGATCAGACGACATTTTACATCCAATAATGATATACTTGTAAACATTAAAATCATCCGATGGGGGAAAAACGGGAAATGAAGAGATAAAATTTTGGAGGGATATTACCTTTACGTATTTGTAAAGGCCCAATTTTCTACTCCTCAACTGTATGCCCTCTATGTTCAAAGCCATATTCACAACAGGGTTGCCATGTAAACACTAGTGATGCCACGAATATTCGGTTACTATTCGGTATTCGGCCTATTCGGCCATTTTTTTCGTATTCGGTATTCGGCCGAATATTTCGTAATATTCGGCCGAATACCGAATCTCCAATCATGAAAGAAAAAAACGGAAAAATTACTAAAAATTATTTCTTTCAATAACAATTTTTACTTTAATATTTATAATCTACCAGTGGTAAGTTGTGATGAATAAAAAAAGCATATAGTGACACGATCTACTTGCAAATGAACCAAAAACCTAAAGACGCTATAGACGGGTCCTATAGTGTTAAAGAGAGCGCGTTGAAAAATCGTAACTAACCCCTTTTCATTCCCTCCTTCCCGAGTTTATCACCAACGTTGAAAGCTTCCGCGCAGGCGCGCTGTAGCAGAGGCGGTAGAGAGCGGATCTAAACAGTGTATCCCTCTCTCTGCTTGCGCGCCAATTTTGCGCAGAGCAGTAATCGCGTTACGGCTAGTGCCGAGAGGAGAGGAGAGTTTTCCCACGTGACCCTACATTTCGCGTAGCCGTCTGCCTATTCACCTCACCATAACACATTCCATACCCTTCTTCTTCCATGTTGAGACCTGTCCCATTGCGGTCCGTGCGGGGGATGTACGTATTTTGCGGAACGGGTTAGAGCTCATAACCGGTTTCGCGCGAGTTGCACATATCTCACGCCCGAATATTCGGTGGCCGAATATTCGGTGCTTCGGCCGAGAGCATGGCCGAATATTCGGTATTCGGTATTCGGCAAAATTAATATTCGCGGCATCACTAGTAAACACTATCCTCTCGTTTCACCTCAACGACTTTTAGTTTTGTCAACATGACTGTTAACGTTACATAACACCAAAGCTTATTTGTGGCTACACACACTGAAAGTAAATGCGCATCATAAAAAGCATGAAAACACGAAGCTATAATCCGATTACGATCAGACCTTTCACTGGTCTGGGCTGCGTTCAGCAGAGCTCACCAAAAATGACAGCGGATTTTGGAAATGTTTACCGGTGAGCTCTGTCGTCATAGCTTTTCTCCGGTCATCCGCGTTTTATAAATGACGCTAGCGCAATAAAGCGTGCAAGGTACCAAGGCTTAACAAAAATTGTATGATAACATATTTATAGAGATAGATAACAACTTTTATAATTAAAATTAGAAACTAACATGTCTCTTAAAATTCTCGCGTGATCAACTGATTTCACGCCAATTAAATAGCTATAGTCCCATCAGAATCATCAAGCTATTTGTATTAATTCCTCCATGGTTTTTTCGCCAAGCTGAGAACTACGCGTTTTACGTCACGTTATCCAAAAAGCTGACTATTTTCTTTGAAGACCGCGCTAGCTCAGCGCTGAGCACCATGACGTCAAAATTCATATATTCAATCCCGTTATGTAGGACACTGTTCACAGCGCTGGGCTCTGCTGAACGCGGCCCAGATTTCCACCATGACTATAAAATTTAAGCCTAATTATTTAAAAGTGTATTTAACTTTCGGCTCACTCTGAACCGTTAATGTCTCTGCATTTCAGAAACGAAAACCAAGCGTTTACTTTTGGGTTCACTAGGCCTATTGACAAATAAAAGTTCATTTGACCAACATTGTAGCGTTGCGCTTGTATTCACTTTAGAAAGGATTATGCTATAAACAGATCTAGTATAGCTTAAGTAATATATAAACATCCATTTTAAATAATAATATTTAAAACAATCTTTGGAATATCAAAATGAAATAGAGCTTTAAAGCTACAAAAGTACTAAATGAATCATAATTACGAAAAATATTTCCACATATTCACTTTATATTAAGGATAAAGGGAATATTATGGTTCTGTAGGATTTCTTTACACATCAAAACAAAACGAACTTCTAACGCAGCGCACTACTGTAACAACGGACGGACACACACAGACAATAACATAGACTGCTTTTTAACTCTTTCCGTATTAATTTTGAATTGAGAAACAAGATTATCTTAAATATTAAAATAAATATAATTAATATTTAACATTTTCTTCGTTAGTTATTCGCCTTATTGAACGTTACATCGTTTTAAAAAAGAACAATTAAACATTCTTGAGAGACTTGACTAATATTGGCGTTTGAAATGAAGCATACGCCGGTTGCTTCGCCTTACTAAAATAGGTAGTATATAAGGGTGTCGAACTACAGTTGAAAGCAAGAGCAACCGCAATTGCGAAAATCTTTGGTGGACACCCCACCTTAGGGAGGCTAGACGTTTCTCGTAACCCTAGCTGATCGCCGCGTATGTCTTAACCTTAAGGATGATGTTGGAGTAGAAGCCAGGTGTGCAGACTGGTGTCCATGTGGGATGGACAAAAACAAAGACCAAAGCATGGTGGTGTAGAAGCCAGGTGTACAGACTGGTGTCCATGTGGGATGGACAAAAACAAAGACCAGAAGATGGTGGTGTTAGAAGCCAGGTGTACAGACTGGTGTCCATGTGGGATGGACAATGACCAGAAGATGGTGGTGTTAGAAGCCAGTAAGTACAGACTGGTGTCCATGTGGGATGGACAAAAACAAAGACCAGAAGATGGTGGTGTTAGAAGCCAGTGTGAACAGACTGGCGTCCATGTGGGATGGACAATGACCAGAAGATGGTGGTGTTTGAAGCAAGTAAGTACAGACTGGTGTCTATCTGGGATAGACAAAAACAACGCCCAGAAGATGGTGGTGTAAGAAGCCAATAAATACAGATTGGTGTGCATGTGGAATGGACAATTGACTTGTCAGATGAAGTAATAGTGGCCAGTTGAATTGTGGATACTCAACTTTTGAATTTTCCGCAAACTGTGAATGCGGTCCGGAAATAGCGAACACATTTGCTTCGATTCGGAAACTGCGAACGCGCTCCCCTGGGGTGTAAGTCAATAACAACAGACAGACAGACACACACACACACACACACACAGACATGCCTGTCGATTTTAGAACCTCTCCGTGACATACGTCACTCGGAGAGGTAAAAATTATCTGTAACCCTTGTCCTTAGAAGGATAATTTTAAGGAGTGAAATAGTGCTACGTCAACTCTCTTATCTTTAATGCGAGTATTTTTTACTGTTTTCAACGATCTTATCTCATAAAATGGGAGTGAAAACATTTCATTCGCTAATCCTAACAGTACCTGAAATTAAACGCGTGTGTTATAACTATTACGTCATGGCATAAAAAGCTTAATTACAATAAGTATGACAGTCAACGAAACACGTTAATGAAGTATGTTTCCGTGTAAAACATTATTTCCTTTAACGAATTTGATATTTTGACGCCACACAAATATGTGCTTTTCAAGTTCCCGGAACTATTTTACATGCAAAAAGTTTAACTATAACACGAAATTTGAGTTTTGAATTGTATATAAAGGGTTTATTTTCTTATTTATCTGAGAAGGTTGTTTGTTTTTTTTTGTTTGTACAAAATCTGACCAAAATGCATGGTAGAAGGTTTTAGAACTGGTTTAGTTGAGTTCCTCAAGGTTAGACTAGCGAACCCCAGCCATTAAACCTCTAAATAATATCCTATTCTATACCAGTATGAATAACCCCAAAATAAAATTGTTTTTTTTTTTCTTAATTATTTGAAGGTTATTCTAAAAAAATTACTTAATGCAAATATTTTATACCGGTGGGGTATCGACTATTTAGTGTGCAGTTTCTAGTACGAAGATAGGAATCTTTTCATGGTTTCCAGCCCCTAAAAGTACCGAGTAACGCCGGGTATATTAGGTTGTTGTTCATAAATTCAATTACATATGCAAAATAAACCTCCATTAAGAAATTCACATTATGGTAAAGGAAAGTGTCATACTAATTGTTTGTTGTTACTTATGGTCTCACTCGGTTCACTTTCAACCCAAAAATAATTTTTGATAGCGTTCATCATGTTATTCTTAGCAAGTATTTTAGCAAACATGTATCGATTAAAATATATTTACCCTGAGGTTATAACTAAAATTCGGTGAAAAATTACTTAAGAGCTAAACAGAATTATCCCAAAAAAATTGTAATTCAAAAATACAATGATTTAGGTGAACGAGAATGTCTTAAAAATATAAAACAAAACTTGCCTTTTTTGTAATAGCTGCTAGTCCTGTTATTGGAATCTTCATTTTCAAATGTGTTTTTGTTAAAAATTCAGAACTTTCGCAGTACTGCTGCCTAAAGTATATGAACAATGACGTTAACAACCCACGATAATTGTTAAGGTAACTGAAATTCTCGCCGGGACTACACTACAGCCGCTACAGCTGATAAAGGACTGAACCAGCTGTTTCGAAAACAGAGAGAGGCAGTTCGATCGCGTACGAGGTTCTAAATAAAAATTGTATTTATGTAAAAGCAATTCGAAATTCTTATCTTCTTTATGATGCGAAAGTAGTAGATGTATTAAGAAAGAAAAGTACTTTGACCTTCGATATTTAAAAGGAAACTTTAATAAGCTTTTTACCTCTCCGAGAGGTATTACACTGGACGTGTCTGTCACAGCGTTCGCAGTTGGCAAATCGGAGCAAACGTGTGCGCTGAAAGTAATATTAGCTTCAACTCCATTATCGTCGGTTACGAGAAACGTCTAGCCTCCCAATGGCAGGGTTTCCACTAAAGGTTCACGAAATTGCGAGTTTTCTTACCATTTAATAGCATTATATACCCTAAATTTCAAAAATATTGTTAAAGATTCATACGCTTCAATTCAAACGTCAACAATAGCTATGTTTAAAATTATTTTAGAAATAAAGTTTCTTAAAACGATTTAACTAGAATTAAGGTAAATTAATGACGATTAAAATAATTAATATCAATTATATTTATATAATTATAACCTTACTTAATTTCGTCTCGACTCGGAGAGGTTATTTCGTTTTCCCAACTTGTTTTTTTACTTCAAGCATACAATATACCAAATTCCATAATAAATTTCCTCAAATCAACTTTCTTTAATTTTTTATTTGACTTAAAGTATTTATGTCGGAATGGGATCTGTAGAGATGGCCCTGAACTAAACAAGTCATGCAAATTATATACTTTACATTAAAATTTTACGTTTTTCTTTTAAATTGAGTCATCTTATAATCAATTTCATTACAATCACATAGGGTGTTTATGCGTTTGTTTACAATATTATATTTCTGAAGTATCTTTAACGTATGCTGATCGCATCATATGCAAAGTAATTGATTAAAGCGTTCATGTAGTTTATATATAGATATTATAGTTATATCTATGGATACTACGGATAAAAAACCTGAATATTAAATTTGATAAAATCAAGTATTGAATGAAATAGAAGTTTATTGTGGACATAAATAGTTACAGGAACTCACGAGAATGTACACATTAGTATCGACAAAAATATTTACAAAACAAAGACATAAAAACCTCCTTTCAATTAAGGCTTGTGTTTTAAATTTAAATATTCCAACATATATATGCTATCGTAGAAAAAATATCAAATTTGTGCGCAAGTAAGTTGCACGAATGTTGCATTAGTATTAAATTCTTACTGACTACGTAAAATCAGGAGTTCATAATAACCCGAAGTACGAAACTGGTTAAAAAGCCCGTAACAACAAAGTTTCGCCGTAAAGCTCAGCGGATTCATACACCGCTTAACTCCCAAAAAAATAGTTACCCCATTTTTTAGCACCCACGCGCATTAACTTACACACTTCCGGTTTAGCACTATTTTTGTCTTGTGATTTTGGGAGCGAAAATGGCTCACGTCTGCTTCTGTCGGAACGGTGTAAATTAAGCCTTGGCTAAGAAGTTGGCTTTTAGTCGGGGTTTCTAGTTTTCTACAAAACATTTAAACGATCGTCAATGATGTTTTGTTGTAATATGTGTGAGTGAGAATTCCGTGGTTAAATTAAAACGGTTTGGACAAATTTATTCGCAGTATCTTTAATATAAGAATTACATCGTGTTTCTACGTCCACCATAGTCGCCATTTTTCTTTTCGACGGAGATCCCAGCTAACGGAAGTTTTGGAACGAAAACCAAGGAGTATAGATACCACTACGATATACTGTAAGGTTGTATGTCCATAAACATAATCCTCTCTATGCGCAACGACAGAATCTTGTTGTTCGCGATTTTTACCATTAGCTCTATGGCCAGTTTCATACTCCCCCCCCCCGAAGGGGGGTTATTATGAACTCCTGGTAAAATGTACAATGATTATTTCGTGAAAGTCTCGGAACTAAAAACTTTAGTTTAGCTAACAGTGCTGGTAGTGGTAGTATGTAATTATACATATAATTTAAAAATTAACTTGAAATCAAACATGGTGCAAAAAGTTCTAATTGTTGGCAAGCCCAGAACTGATAATAATGTTTCATAATTGTAATCAAGATGGTTTAAAAAATTATAATGACAGTAAAAAACGAATTTCCTCTGGACGCTTTCAATTTTATCAAGTAAATATTTACTACAGCCACCCCAGGCAACCCAGCCATATACAAGACGTGATCGTACTAAACTTAAATAAAGCAAGCGAAAGTGCCTTAATGATTTAAGTTTCCTAGTAAGTTTTAGTGCCACCGAAAGAGTACGGTGACATCGGTTGACGCAGTGAGAAATATGATCTTTGAAGTATAGACCACTATCAAATATTATGCCAAGGTCTTTCATCACTGTATGTCTCCGTACAGGGGCACCAGAGAGCTACATTGTATTTAGTACTGTCAAGGGCAAGAGCTTCCACTCCCTATTATAAATTCTCTCTGGGGGCACCATCGATCGAATACGTAGTGACGACCCTCCTACAAATCCTTCGCGTGTAAGTCACGTGTACTGATTTAACCGGGTTGACTGGGAGGTTATCAATGACATTAATGACAATGTTGAGCGTGATTGGAAGGCCTCCAACGAACGGTAAAGAGCTAATTATACAGACATTCTGTGACCAAGGGTCTCCTCTAATATGCGTATAATTATATCACGAATTTATTCATGTTACAATGATAATGGTGACATAGCGTTATTCGTGGAAATGAGTCAAAGATGACCAGCTTAAACATTCGATCGCAAACACAACGTCCAGGCATTTAGGTTTACAATGTTAGTCGTAGTAATTCGAAATAACAAGAATGATAATACACTCTTTTAGTAATTTTTTTCGATTAACTAAGCTTGATTAAAATTCTGTTAAAAATTATTTAATTGGAAACACATCGACGCCAAACAGGTTAAATATTTAGAAGACATAATGAATCTGAATCTAATCTTATTGACATATGGATCTCGAACAACATTCAGAATTTGATTTTACCAATTTTTAGATATATTTTCCATTGAAATTTGTCAACTACAATAATTCACGAACTTACAAAACGAATAGACAATTACATTAAATACTTACAAAGAAACTAACGCACAGGGGAAGGACCGCCATATTAGGGCTTGTTCCCTCTAGCCCAGAGGTAACGTAAGATGGAGCTCGCGTTCGCTACACGCGGAAGGCTAGTCGATTCACACTGCATCTTGGCGTGATGAACCAAGGCCGGAAATAAGAAAAATTTCTCATAGAACATGTGTCCAGTGACACCCCCTTTGACTGGAAAATTTATAGGACATTGTCCACTGGAGTGTTCAAAAATAGTGTGTCATCTTCATAGTCAAATTATAAAAAAATCGGCAAATTTATTGGTCAAAATGTCCAGTGACCCCCTTAGTTTTTTAAATTTTATTGGACAATGTCCAGTATCCTGTGCTTATTTCCGGCCCTGTGATGAACTTGCCTAATTTGACGGCCCTGCCCTGTGCTCTTTTTTTCCTGTGACATTACATTTTCAAACAAGTTTGATCAAAAATATTTGTACGTATTTGATATCAGTCATGCAACAACTTCACCGCTGACAGTATTACTTCAAAGATGAAAGCCAATGCAGCCATAATAATTCCGACAATCCAGACTTGAAAAACGGTAGAGAGAAAGAACAAGCTCATTGGTTCCTCCAATATCAATCTGTCAGTCTCGACCAGGTATTTTCGAGAATGAAAATTTACACTCAGCAAGTGTGAGGAAAGAAGACTAGTTTCAAATATCCTTTCACAACTGTAGAAAGAACAGAGAAAAAACCGATAAAACATCGACGGATCTTAAATAGTGCTAATAGTGCACTTTGTGCATGTGACTGTTTTTAATCTCCTGTTTTACGATCAAAATAAATTTCCTGGTGTAATTGTTTCGAAAAATTTATTTTAATCCAAATTTTCTCTTCAACCAAATTACCAGTTTTTATGTCAGCAATAATTCAGTTAATTTTCAATGTGTTTAAACGGAACTACTTCCCAAAACAAAATTTTCTAACATCGGCATTTCCGGTCCATTATCCACAAATTGGTGCATAACGGATTATTTATAAACAAAGTTGTGGATAGAATACGAATTAACATGTAAGTTCTGTGGATAATGTTCGAGTATGGATAAAGATAAAATAAGGTGGATAATGGATAGATAACGCCGAGTTCTATCTAACATTTAATAATTAACTGCAAATCAAAGGGAAATGTTTCACTATTATTTCTAAATTGAAATATGAACAGCTTTCCCTAATTTATCTCATTTTGATCTTGTCAAGTTTAATTTTCTCAAATTCTTGTTCTTGTGAAGCCTTGGTTTAATATGAAATTGGTAAATTCTTGTAAATTTTCTGGCCCCATATTTGAAAGATCTCACGTACAGGGCGTTACACGTTTATGTACGCGGTTTTCGGTCAATTTCTAAATCTCTATTATTTTGTTAAATTGCTTGGAAATCGATAATAGTTTCGAAGTTTTAGTTACGAAGATTGCACTTTTCAAGTAATAGAAATATTGCTTACAGGTAGTCGACATTTTCCAGGATTGATCGAGGAATTCTTTTGTTGAAAAACGTATGATAAAAACTAGGCTCGTAGGTTTTCTTTCCAACGTAAATCCGCCTTTCGTTCTCATCCAATTTTTTGATTAATTTATACAAATGATCATTACCCCGATCCCAAAATATTTGTGTCTGATAAATGATAGCAGTTTTGCCATTCGCCAACAGTTCCGTCACATTTGGATCAATAAGGCGGTCAAAGATCCTTGTTCTTTTTTTCCACAAAGATGAATAAGCAGCATCCCCATTCTGAATATGAAATACAGAAATCACTATTATTTCTAGGGGTGTGCGAATACCACTTTTTGGGTATCGAACCGGTTATCGAATACCAAAAAATTTTCCTTATCAAATACCGAATAGAATAGTTTATTCCATATCGAATACCGAATAGTTGGGCCTTGGTAATATTTTTCCTTCCCGATTAATCGGGAATAGTTAAGCCTAATAACCGCGAATATTTAACCCTAATATTCGCGAATACTAGGCCAACTATTCGCGGTTAATCGGGTAGTAACCCTAATATTCGCCAATAGTCAATACAAAGCAAGGAGAAGAACATTTAGAAGCTCCTAAATTTCAAAATACCTCTCCTCATTGGTGGTCAAGTATTTCTTAAAATTTTCCTATGCACTTGCTGGTAGTTTTTGATGGTAGACAAATTAAAATTGGGATGATATTTTTTTAAATAAGGTGGGTCTCTCTAGTGCCAAGGCCCAAGGACCTAAATTTATGGTAGTCGAACTTTAACCGAATAGTCAGTTCGGTATTCGATATTCGAATCGAATAGTGAAAATGGACTTATCGAATACCGAATCGAATTATTCGGTTCGGTATTCGATCGAATTATTCGATTGAAGCGGTTAACCGCACACCTCTAATTATTTCTTAAGAGATAAGTTACCAGAACAAAAGCAGAAACAATTTCACTGGGTTATTATGAAACCTGACTTAACGGGGTTTCGCACCAGACTTTAAATAAGGGGTTCTAGGGAGGGGTCGGCGATGTGTACTTTGCGGTAATTTGAAGTTATAATAATTAACCCTAGATCACTAGGGAGTCCCGGGTAAGTAAATTCCGCTTCAGGGGGTCGGGAGCCCAGGGAAATTGTTACTAATTACAAGTCTGTTTCGTACAATCACAAATTGCACCTATATTTCGTATATCACATCGATATCGGTGTGATGACGTGTTGACGTACCGGGCAGACTGTAACGGGCAATTACGAAAAGGCTTTCATCTAAAAACAACCTGCAGACTAAGCCGGTTTCTTCTAGGTGTGGTTATTTAACCAGACCTAGCTTTGCGCTGATGTGTGTGTGTTTGTTCGTACCATCGTGGCCCGGGTACACCATGAACAAGCGTGGTTTGAAACCAATTAAAGGGAGGGTGAAGTGGATAATCAAGTGATTTTTTATCGATTCTTCTTCTAATTATAAGACCAGTCTGCGTAGTGAAACATCCAAGAAATATCTCCGAATGATTTTAAAATTCAAATTAGGTTCAAATTTTATGGATAATTTGAAATAAAGACGTGTGACCAATCGCGCAACGCCCTACCTTCTTGTTAACAAACTTCTCGTGGAACGCTCCATGCCGAATGAAATTTAGCGCGAGATTTGATAAAAGTTGCTCGCGATATGATAATCGTGGCGCGAAATGTAGAGCGTGCAAACCGATATTTTGTTAACAGGAAGGCAGTGCGTTTTAAGATTGATCGAAGGTCCTTTTGTCAAATTATCTTAAAAATCTGAACATAATTTGAATTTTAAAATCATTCGGAGATATTTCCTGGATGTTTCACTATGCAGATTGGTCTTATAATTAGTGGAAGAAACGATAAAAAATCACTTTATATTCCTCTTCACTCTCCCGTTAAGGCAAGATCCGTCACCACATTGTAGGGTAGCTCTTAATGTGAATGAATTGCGAAAGAATGTACATTAGCGCTATGGTATGCGTTTACAGCAGCTTTCCTGACTTCAGACGTACGTAAAACAAGTTTGTCTGGACCCGTGTTAAGAAAAGATGCCCTTCCGACTCTTGGAAGTATTGGAAATGGAACAACATTGGCATCGTTAAATAATTCACCCGGTCATATTGCGGCAACCCTCAAATTTTGGTTTAATTGTATGGTTAGCAGTACCGAAGCCAATTGAAATTGGATAAGGTTTAAAATTAAAATATTTTCTCTAAACTCCGGTTTTTGAGGTTAGCGAGGGGGGATGGGTACTACGGGCAAGGTAGATAGAATGAGAGATTCAGTATCATGCTATCAGGCGGAAAGAGAACTATTTATAAGGGCCGGGTTGATTATTTTTGTCGTTGAAGACTTCTCCTGACCCTTCAATATATATATTGAAATCGGTTTTTGGCACGAGTTTGAAAGACTTTTTCGATTACGATCTATGAGTGTGTGTGTTTGTGGTTTGTATGTGGATGTTGGATAGACGAAAAGACCTTTTTAGCTAGGTGTTGTTAAAACTTAATTCTGCACAGCCTTTGGGCCATCTCCAATATTACCATAACAAGTTAGAAAACATGAATACTGTACTACATTAGCACATACGAAAAAAACGCGCCCTCTCCACCCCAAACCACACTTAGCTAATACGTAATTTTTTTGCGTGACTTAATTGTTCAAGGGGTCCGACATTCCCACAAAAGCGTCTGGGAATTCGTGACTTCATCTTTGATTTCGGGATTTTTTCTTTTATTTCGCGATTTCAACAAAGATTTCGGGATTTCTTTTTAGTTTCGGGATTTTGGCAAAAATTTCTTCTTGATTTCGCGATTCCTGCAGAGATTTCTTTGTTGATTTCGCGATTTCTTCGTTGATTTTGCGATTTCACCAAAGATTTCGTGATTTCTTTGTTGATTTCGCGATTTCTTCGTTGATTTTGCGATTTCACCAAAGATTTCGTGATTTCTTCTTGATTTCACGATTTCCTCTTTTATTTCGTAATTTCGTGATTTCTTCAAAGATTTCGTGATTTTGTATGAATGATTTCACGAGAATCGTACGGGATTTCGTGTAAATGTCGGTCATAAAATACTATAAACTTGTTTTCGCGATTTTTCCACTACTAACAGTATAGTTTACATACCTTCAATAATTGGAATATTTTACTTTTATGGTTCATCTGAAGGAAAACATTTTGATTTGCAATCAAATCTTCGATGGTATCAATTGTCGATGAATGTGAAGTTATAAGTTTGCCAGTCAAATTGCCCGACCACGCCCACGTCAACACCATCGTTCCAAAAAACCAAAACGAACGCAGCCATTTCTTCACTCCACGTTTCTCCAAAGACGTTACCGCTAAATAACATTGAATAGAGGTCATTGGTGGGTTTTCAGAAATGTAAAATAATTTTTTCTGAAACTCCGTCTTGGCACACGGAGTAGTTAGGCACTGCGCGCGATCATCCTATCTAATTATATCATAAACCATACTCATCTCATCATTAGTTAAATCTGTATCAGTTGAAATAAAACTATCGTCCAACGTTTCTAAGGATGACTTTATTGATATTATTTGGTAGCCAATTTATCAGCCCTAAAGACGAGTGAAATACCTTCATAATTATCTCATACTTATTAAAGTAAAATTTTCTGTTGATTGTCATTCCTTAGAATAGTGGATTATTCGTAAAACTTCAGAAAAGTAAATTATAATTATGAATGTAACGCTAGTATTTAATTGAAGTTTAAAATTTAAAAGCAAATAGTGTGGGTAACTAAATAACCTTTTAGGTATGTTCCTATTTCTCCCAATCCTAGGTTTCCCAAATGGATATTTTTCCAAACACTTTTCTTCCACTCGAATGCATTCACCAAATAATTTATGAAGCACACATTTTGCGACCCCATGCTTTCAAAACAACTTCTTATTCAGTTTGTTATAAGGTTTGGTTAGGTTAATTCAAATTTTGTTAGGTTGTGACAATTAAGGTCAGGCTAATTTGGTTAGGTTAATATAGGTTAAGCAAAGTGAATTCAAGTTTTCTTAGGTAAGGTAATTCAAGTTGTTGTTAGTCAAGTTTTGCAAGGTAAAATTAGTTCAAGTTTTGTTAGGTAAAATTAATTCAAGTTTTGTTAGGTTGTGACAACTAAGGTAAGGTTTGCTTAAGTTAGGATAATTTAGAGTAGGTTATGTTAATTTAGATTAGGTTCGTTTTAATTAGGTAATTAGGTTTGTTTTAATTAACCTGTATTAATTTAAATTAACCTTATCAATCCAAATATATATAACCAGGAATGTATGGAGGGGGGTTGGAATGGCTAAAGAGGCTCCCGGTGTTCCCTTGATGGCGGAAACATATGGCGAGGTCTTATTTATTATTATTTTTATTTGAAAAGTGTAGATGCTCCCCCATCGTCGGCTTAGCCATCTCCTGAAGGCGGTAAATGTCTAGTCGTTTCAAACTAGGGACCGAGCGGATAGAGGGTGGAGTTAGCGGAAGAATTTTCATTTTTTGGCAGCCAATGAAAATATTTAAGCGGGAAATAATCGTATCTCGTCAGTCTATGACATCACTAACATAAAATAAGCCACGCCAGATGTTTCCAAGATCATTTCACGCCTATTATGATTTGACCTTAGCCATTCCAACTCCTCTCCATTCATTCCTGGTTAGGTTATCATTTATGGTCTCATCAGACTAACTTCACATGAACGTATATTCGTGCAACCCACAAAACATGTTTTTGACGAAGAATTACTTAAATTGGATCTGTTATAAAACTAAATTAAACTTAAAAAAATAGTTTATAGAAAATATTTAAGGTTCGTACGATTCCGCAGAAAATCTGAAATGTAGATCCAGATGAACTTTGTAAAAACTCCTAATTTGGACTCCCACATTCTCATCCGTTTACCGGCAGCCATCCAAGATACTAGCGAAACTATTATCAGAGAGAAGAGGTTGAGGATCCAAACTGAGTTCTCCAGTCCCTTGATGGAGAGAGTTTCTTTTGGACGCTCGTTCTTCATGGGCACGCTCGAAAATATTGAGAACGTATCGTAGTAACTTATTGGAGATACATGGTGCCCAAATATATCGTTCTCAAATGCGTAGTAGTGGAGCATAACTGTGTCTAGAATCTTGAAAAAGAAATTAAAACCCAATGAACCTAGATATTATTATTAATGCAGTCTACAACTTTAGAAAGTAAAATGAAAAGTTCGGGTCTTTAAAGTTCCTACTATAATATATCTCGAATATCACACTTTTCAATATATTTTGTTTAGGCAGATGTTTATTAGTCTTGATTCTCTTGAAGTACTTTTCCCCTCAAAAACGTTTCTCATTTGATGGCCCTTTACACGTGACATGTTGCTAAAATTTCTGCACGCTCGCTTTAAAAACCATGATAAAAAACCTGTTCGCTCGGTTTTTCTTTCGAAACTTAACAACATTAGTCGGAGAGGAAAAATCTTGCACTTACACCATAATACATGGCTGTGCTATGTTTTAAGTGAGCTGATGTCCACTTCGTAATGGTAATATTGAACTCCCTCAAACGATTTTCGATGTCTTTATTGCTCATAAATACAAGTCTGAAATAGGAAAGCTAAATGCTCAAAATGTACAAGAAAATATCAAAATGCAGGCTTACTTCACATTTTTTAAGCTCAAAAGTAGGTAACGTGCATATGCAAATGAAATCCCATAGTACGGATTATAAGGCAACGTCAAGAAGGAATAAGTATGATGCTCCTGATACTAAACAACATAATTACGAACGTTAAACTCTCGTGTCTAATACGTTCTCCGAAGCATTGAATAATCTACATATGTGTATTATTATTATTATTATTATTATTGTGTCAGGAATAGGGGGGGTGTTGAGGAGGGTGCGCGCCCTAGCACCGATGCCAAAGGCATATTGTGCGTCCTCATATTCAGGCCTTGAATAGGCCCGTAGCTGCAGCGTAGCGAAGAATTCGCTCCACCGTAATAGAGGAGACCCTCGAGGGCTCCACAGTGTGTGAATCAAACTGTTCTAGTCTAAGCGAGGCGAACCAGTCGCACTCGCAAAGTACGTGAGCGGATTTTCATCCTTCTCCCGGCACGACCTGCAGAGAGGGTCGTCAGCAAGACCCATCAGATGGAGGTGTCTATTAAGCCGGCAGTGTCCGGTCAGAAGACCGGTGGCCAGCCTAATATCCCATCTGCTGAGCGAAATTAGGTCTCTAGCGCGAGACCTGCAGGGACCATTGACTAACTGTTTTGTCTGTCTCTGGCCCTCCATGTTATGCCAGAGCTGGTTTTGTATGACAGTCAACCTGTCATGCAGACTCCGTTTGACGTGCCTGTAGGGGATGGGGACGGCCGGCTCCGGCCCCAAGAGCTTGGCCTCCGCGCTACATATGTGTAACACTTTTATTTGATGTCAACATTCACGTGTGAAATTCAATCATTGTTGTAATAAACTTAAGATTTGACCTGTTAAAGTTAAATAATTTAAATATTTGGAAGATATTGCCATTGGGCGTTGAGCACTCTTTCTGAGATTAGCACTGTATTTTTCCGCCGCTATTAACCTGATCTTTTTACATTTTAGGAATAATTAATGAAACGAAGTTAAGCTTCGCGGCCGTGTTTCAAAATTTTGCTAAAAATTCGAGAATAAACGGAAATGCGACGGTTAGTTTCAGTAAACGCTTATTCTTTTGAAAGCAAATGAAGTAACGTAACAATGTATTTTAGACGAATACACGAGGGGTCGGACGTTTGTCAAAATCCCGTACAGTTCAATAAAAATCTCATTAAAATCTCTCGATTACATAATCTCACTTCAAATCTAATAATACCGAAATCTCTCCTCAAAATCTAAAAATCCCGAAATCTCACTTCAAAATCCAAAAATCCTGAAATCTCACTTCAAAATCTAAAAATTCCAAAATATTCTCAATATCTAAAATCCCAAAATCTAAAACTCCCGAAATATCCTCAATATCTAAAATCCCAAAATATCATCAAAAAAGAAAAATCCCGAAATATACTCAATATCTAAAATCCCAAAATCTAAAAATCACGAAATCGAAACCTTAAAATTTTTACCTGCTCTGCAAATGCGACAGTTAAGTCGTAGGGAATGCTCGAATTATATAATTCTTTCATTTTCTTTTTTAGGAAACTTGAAACTGATGCCTGTATAGAAATTTTATCATTGAGAGAAACAAGTGTAAATCGTGTAAAGTAAATCAATATAATAGAAACCGAAAACGTACAAATTACTGTCGAAATGAAATGCAGTGCTCAAACACTTTGCCGCTTCAGAACTATAAACTACTTCCAAACTATAGGAAACTGTCAAGCGTTACTCTTCGCAATGACTCAAGGCGAAACAATTTCTGTTTAAATGTATTCGTTTTTGGGTTCTATGGAAATGAGAAGCAAAACTTGATGAATGATATATCAGATTCAAAAGCTAGATATTAAAACGAAAAGTGGTTCCATTGGAGTTCCTAGCATGCTAACCAATCTTCTACGTACCAAGTTCACGATGAGAAAACCAGTAACCAATGAGACAAAGTGTATATCGGCGGAGCTCAGCTACTCTTGCTTTGTGGAACGGAGAAGCAATCTTTAGCGGAACACCAACGGAGCCGCCCTCTCAGAAGTACAGTATTTGGTCCGTCCTTTCGTTTCAGGTACGACTTTTTCGATCGAAGCATAGGGGGTAGCCAACTCTTTGTAGGGAACATGCGAAGCAGGTTCAAATGATATACCACTAGGAAGATAACCTCACCGTATAGCTGGGAAAGGGCAACATGATTTTACTTGAAACCAAGTTTAGTATCATTTCAGTGACAACTAAAATTAAAGAAATATTTCTCCTAACATTTGTATTTAAAAAACTGTAAACTACCTATTTAATTCTTAAGGTAGGATGGAATTCAAACCATACCTGTTGAGTATCATTTTCTTCAAATTCTAAAATATGTTTTTCTAAAAATTTCGCATATACTCGAGGTAAATGGAAGAAACATCAAGAGGTAATGGACTTTTGGAAGCTATTATCCCGGTTCATTAGTTGGTTAGATTTGACACGCAACTTGTACCTTCATATTTAAATTGGGTTTCACTATGGGAAACTCTTTCAACTGGTAAAAGTTCTTAACTAAAACAGTTTTGTAAAAGTAAAGGCCTTTTCAGACGACACAAATTTTGACTCAAGTAGATGATGTCAAAAAGTTGAGTTAGCAAATATTGAAAAGTGATCAATTTATAATTTGGTGGTTCAATAAGTTCTGTGATGAGTGAGATAAAAAGTTTTTCATTAATTGAAATCGGCTACTGTTTTCTAACGCCATCTATTAGAAATAAATTTTCATTAAACCATGTTAGTGATTTTTATGATTTTTATAATACACAAAAAAATACACTCTTATTTTATTAAATTGACAAATATTGAAAACTGATCACAATCACATCATTCTTTATGTTTTCATTTAAAATTTTTAACGAAATCAGTGTTTAATCCTTCTAAGCAAGAGTGCGAAATACATTCTTCTTGGCATCTACTTAACGTTACCCTTACCTTATTTCAAGGAAATTTTTGTGTTCATTGAAAAGTCATAGGTTGAAATAGACCTTAACTTAAAGCACGTAAAATATTGTTACACTTACGCTACGACATAAACCACGCACAAGACTTTGTCCGCTAGATAATAGACTTTTCTTTATTATAACTGCCTCATAACCCTATAATTCCATTCATAAATATGAGTATGCCTTAAGGGCGTATAGTATAGGCATTGTCCATGAAATTAACAGAGACTGCTACCCTCTATTATAGGTTTCAACTTCACACCGAAACAGATTTGAGTCAAGACCTATAGGCCTAGTGGCATTCTTCTTTGTTAGACTCGATTAAGGTATAGAGATAGTAGAGGGAAACCATTAGTCCAGAAAGCCTTGTGGGATTTTATATAGCAAATCTGCTAGTAGCTTGGAGGAGAGAGTGGGATGGATTTGTGATGTTAGTGGGCCATGTGTGGCACCGAAAGTCTTCCTGAGTACCTTGCGCACGCCCCATATTTTGGTGCTGCCGTGTAGTGTCATTTTGGACCATATTTTCTCATTATATTTGTGTGATACATTTCGGTGCCGTAAACGCCGAGGATGCTGAGAAGACTTCGTTGCTGTTGATGGGGTTACGTCATAGGTATAGAGATTTAAAACTTCATATCACTCTCTCCTAGAAGCTCGTACAAATAACTCTTTCGACCTAAACTTATGGAGATCGTTTAGGGGTTATTTTCGCTCAAGCTCCTTTAATATCATATTTTAAATTAAAGGTTTCCTACTTTTATAATGACTTTTCCCAAATGTTTTAATGGAGTGTTAGGAAACACTAATGATCTCGGAAATGAGTGTTATGATTAGAAAACGTTATATCTTCTCCAGTGCAGTTGCACTAGGAGGTCAAAACAAAAATCGACCAGTAATGTAAATTTTAAAGCGTTCAACGTATATGATATCAGGTTAACTATCCTTTTGGTTTCCAGTGTCCAATATAGTCAATAATTATCTCCTATAAAAACCATTGGTAACAAAATGCTCGCACATCTACATACAAGAGACCTTGCAATGTATTGCACTGTTATGGAGAATTCCAAGACCCGTACATCGACTTTACTAAAAAGGCCGGAACAATTAAACATGGTCATGGCACTAACATAACGTTTTTCTTATCTGACGGAGAAGCGTTATAACCGAGACTTTGAACAGTGGATCTTTAAATGGGCCAAATCTTTTGGGTCATACTGAGAGAAAAAATAATAAAAAGAAACTGAAAAAAAGCATAAAAAACATTTTACCATAAGTTTATCATGCCATATGTAGTTGTAATAGAAGCTACGAGTGTGAAGGACATGCTGTCTTTTACGATTATGATCTGTGAGTGTGTATGTTTGTGGTTTGTGTGTAGAGTTTATACAGACGAAAAGCACTTTTCAGCTAGGTGTGGTAAGAACTTAATGTACCCCAACCGTTGGGCCAAATCGAATATTACTTTAGGGAGTTAGAAATCATGAATACTGTAGTACATTAGCTCATACGAAACTAAAACGTCCTCCGCATCCCCAACCACACCTGGCTAATAGGGACATTTTTTTACGTGACTTGTTTACCTCTTCGAGTGCCGGGTCGATAACGTCACGGAGAGACATTAAACATTACCGGGGTGTGCTCGTCAGTGGTTCGAGTGCCGGGTCGATAACGTCACGGAGAGACATTAAACCTTACCGGGGTGTGCTCGTCAGTGGCTTTGCCTGTTGTGGTTACACCCAAGGGGATCGCTTTCGCAGTTTTTAAATCGGGGCAAACGTGTTCGCCAATTGCTGACCGCTATCACAGCTTACTGAAATTTCGAGATTAATTTCTAACTTCCATAGCTATTCCATATCAGTCTTTATGCCTTCATCTGCATAGTCTGTCGTCTATTTCACATGGCACCAACCTGTACTTATTGGCTTCTAAATCTTTGTCTATTCCTCCTCAGAATAAACTGAGATTTCACATACCCACCAATCTGTAACATTGGCTTCTATTTCATTGTCATCGTTGGGGTAAGGGTTTATGGGGCGATCGGCTTGGGTTACAAGAAACGTATTTCCTCCCAATGGTGGGGTTTCCATCATGTCAGAAAAATAGACGTTTCTTTTTAATTTTTGTGGGTATTTATATTTTTTAGACAAATTGATTTTTTTCAGAATTGTAGCTTACTACTAAAAGTTTTTGCTGTGATGCAGTTTGTTCATTGATAGAGGCATCAAAAATTGAGAATTGGATTTTCATTTGTATCTGCAAAAAGAGATTTTGTTTCAGAAATTTCTGATAATATTTTATTTTATTCCGTTTTCCATTGGCATTATCTATGGAGTAATTTTCATGGATTGATAACGAAAGTCCCTTTAAAATTGCATTAGACGCTTCTATGTCTCATTTAATATTGTTCCATGGTGGCAAATTCCTTGCAGCCAATGGCAAACCGCATTATTAGAACCCCGCTTAGGCCTAGTTACTTCCCAACTTCGCTGACAATAGACGGTTTGAACGTCCGTGTTTGAGTTACGGTTACCGCATGGACAAATATTACTTATAACGTATTTTGATTTCCCAACTAGGCCATAAAGATGGCAACCAAATATGCGTTACACCCGGGGGGTAAAAGTCATATTTGTTTTTCTGCCTAACGGGCGTCTTTGTATTTTTACAAAGGCGACTTAAATTGTCTGTCATGTTACGAAGTGCTACATTATTTTTTTTATTATTCTATTTTTAATATTCTTTTAAACAAATTAGAAAAACTCGTAATAATTAAAACTAAATCTCTATCGTAAAAATTAGTTAAATTGGGTTTTTGGCGACTTTAGAAACAAAGTTTCGGCGAAGACAGCGACTAGAGCAAATACTATTTATTGAAATTGATATGGTTCGAAAGTTATTAATAAAACGTTAGAACGGTCAGATAGATACAGGGAAAGCTTTTATTTATTTAATTGCATGTTTTCTACAGCACCATAAACAGCTTAAATAAATAATATTTATTTGAGAACTCAGATCATGCAGGGTGTAAAAAGGTCAATTTTAAGTCGAAAATGTTCGATAACACTTTACCGACCGAGCTACCGTTTACAAGTTATGATTAAAGTGTTTTAGAGATTAACTCCTAAATTTAAGCAGAGAAAAGACAGTTCTAATGGAAAATTTTCTTCCCAAAAACGGCATTTGAATCCACTTAACTTCTCTCCTTTTTGGAACACCTTGTGCAATGTGTAGTCAATATTCATATATCAAACGGCCTTTGAACCCACTTAACTTCTCTCCTTTTTGGAACACCTTGAGCAATGTGTAGTCAATATTCATATATCAAACGGCCATTGAATCCACTTAACTTCTCTCCTTTTTGGAACACCTTGTGCAATGTGTAGTCAATATTCATATATCAAACGGCCTTTGAACCCACTTAACTTCTCTCCTTTTTGGAACACCTTGAGCAATGTGTAGTCAATATTCATATATCAAACGGCCATTGAATCCACTTAACTTCTCTCCTTTTTGGAACACCTTGTGCAATGTGTAGTCAATATTCATATATCAAACGGCCTTTGAACCCACTTAACTTCTCTCCTTTTCGGAACACCTTGAGCAATGTGTAGTCAATATTCATATATCAAACGGCCATTGAATCCACTTAACTTCTCTCCTTTTTGGAACACCTTGTGCAATGTGTAGTCAATATTCATATAACAAACGGCCTTTGAATCCACTTAACTTCTCTCCTTTTTGGAACACCTTGTGCAATGTGTAGTCAATATTCATATATCCATAATTTGAAAATATTGCAAAAAATTCCATCATAAAATATTTTTGTCCGCAAACAGGTAATGTTTATAAATATCTCACGTTTACAATCTTAATTGTCTTTAATAGTAAAATCCTTCAATATATGAACCTTCATTCGGTGAAATTTCTACTGATCTTATTCATTGTGAGTAGTCAAAACCTGTTCGTGCTTATGATAATTAATCTATGCAGAGCGGAGTTCAAAAATTATGTTCGGCAGGTTATCAACTAGTGATACATTAGATTGTAAAGGTTAACTTTATGGGTGTCTCGTCTTAAAGCGCGTCTTTTCGGCTTTGACTTCTTCAACGACATCAGAAGTGTAAATGTATTTTCCAAAATCAGAGCCAATAAGGCGATCGCGTTTCCCACGAAGTAGATCAAAAGGAGGCTTTCGATTTCCTTGACAGATATCGAAGAAAAGTCGTCCTGTGGCTTTCTCCATTGAAGGACATCGATGGAGTAGCGAGATTTGTAGAAAAGGAAGAATGGGAGTTCGTTTTCGGCAAATAACTCAACCCTGAGGGAAAAAAATGTTCTGCCTATAATGGTTTCTATAAGCATCAAGGTTCACGAAGCCAGTCGCTAAATGCCATTGTGTTTTTAGGTTTTATTGGCTTTTTCCCAGCATAAAAAACCACCAAAAACCAATAATTTGAATGGCAATTACTACAATTCACGCAATAGCTAAATACAGGGTGTTTCTGAAAAGTCCATCAATAATGAAGGAGCGTGTTTATTGGGCCATTTTGAGTCGAAAATGTTCTATGACATTTTGCCGTCCGAGTCACTGTTTTTGAGTTATGATTTGAATGTTTTAGGGATGATCCCTTAATTAAATTACAGTTCTATTTCAATTTTCTAATTAAATTTAAGGGGTCATACGTAAATTACTCCACACTCTAAGAAATGGAAGTGTTAAAAACGTGTTATAAGGGTGTAATTTAAGGAAACACTTTTTTTACACCGTAAAAACACCCAAAAGAGAGTTTTATTTTTTGTGGCCAATTTAAAGTGAAAATTCGGTGTAAAAGAGAACTTTTAAAACACCCTTTTAAAATTAAAAATGGAAAATTATAGTTATGCGGGTTTCTTAAAAAAGGTCTTTCATTTTCATTTATGTTTTAATATTATAGTCAATCCGACCAGTAAAAAAATATTGAAAAACGTAATTGTTAAACATTTTTTTAAAGATGATATTCATGAAAGAATATATTTTTATCCTTTAAATAAAATTGAAAAGGAAATTGGTAATTAGGCGGTATTGTACATTCATAAAACACAGCTAAACGTGTGTTAGATGACACTCTTAAAAGCGTAAGGCGACACTCTTACAGTGGCGTTGCTAGACCTTTTATGGGGGCTATAGCGCCCCCAAAATTTCAAAGTTAGCCCACTCAAAATAATCCGTAAACTATACCAAAAAATTGCTAGTAGCCTCCTAAAATTCTGTAGCAATATAGTGTATAAAAATTATATTGAAAAGTTCGTTAAGTTTCATCCTTGTAGAGATGAATTTCAATATCCAATAGTAGCGGGGACTAAAACGAAAACTGAACTTACAAAAGACGAGTGAAATTCTTTCATCCGTAATTGTCTCATAGTCAATAACTCGGTTTCATACTCTTTATCAATAAAAGTTTGTATATCTTTAATATACGAATAAAAAGATTAAGCCCCTTTCCCCCCCACCCCCACCCCAAATTTTAAACAGTAGCAACGCTATTGCACTCTTGAAAGTGTTATGCGATACTCTTAAAAGTATTGTGTGACACTTAAAATCGAGACCAGGTTAGGTACTGGCCTCACAGTAGGGTGACTATAGACGCCAACTTGAGAGGCCAACATGTGCGGCACATGCTTTTGTGACATGTCTTATGTTTATTTTGAGAAGAATTAGAGTACTAAACGGATTTATTTTTTTAAATATTGTACACTCTAAGAAATGGAAGTGTTAAAAAGGTGTTAAAACGGTGTAAACACCGTAAAAACACCCAAAAGAGTGTTTTATTACCTTGAGTTTTTAGGATTGTCTACCATTGGGTCGAATCCCATTGGATCGAATGTCTCGTTCGACCGAATCCCATTAGACCGAATACCGCAATTTGGGCGGTTTTCCAATCATGAATTTTCCTTTCAATCCTATTTTTCTATTGATTTTCCTATTAAACTTCTTGTTATTGCAGAAAATACTAAACCAAACGTAACCTAATATAACAGTAATGTTTTGGAAAAGGCATATTTATGGAGAAGTCAATGAAGCTAAATTTCAATATTTTGGAAAAGGCGTAACATTGTTAAATGATTTATAAATTATTACTAACCTAATTTAACCAAACCTAACCTAACATAGAAGTAATGTTTTGGAAAAGGCATATTATTTGAGAAGTCAATGAAGCTAAACATCAATATTTTGGAAAAGGCGTAACATTGTTAAATGAATTATAAAATATTACTAACCTAACCTAACCTAACCAAACCAAACCAAACCTAACCTAACATAACAGTAATTTTTTGGAAAAGGCATATTATTTGAGAAGTCAATGAAGCTAAATTTCAATATTTTGGAAAAGGCGTAACATTGTTAAATGATTTATAAAATATTACTAACCTAACCTAACCTAACCAAACCTAACCAAACCTAACCTAACCTAACCAAACCTAACCAAACCTAACCAAACCAAACCTAACCAAACCTAACCTAACCTAACCAAACCTAACCTAACCAAACCTAACCAAACCTAACCAAACCAAACCTAACCTAACCTAACCTAACCTAACCTAACCTAACCTAACCAAACCTAACCTAACCTAACCTAACCAAACCTAACCAAACCTAACCTAACCTAACCTAACCTAACCTAACCTAACCTAACCTAACCTAACCTAACCGAACCTAACCTAACCTAACCTAACCTAACCTAACCTGACCAAACCTAACCTAACCTGACCTAACCAAACCTAACCAAACCTAATCTAACCAAACCTAACCAAACCTAACCTAACCTGACCAAACCTAACCTAACCTAACCTAACCTAACCTAAAAATAAAATTGATTTTCTTATTAAACTTCTTGATACTGCAGCAAATAATATGTGTTCACCAATAACATTCTTCAATAAATTTCAGAAAATAACTTCCATTTTTGGAAATTGTCTAACCCTAACCTAACCATACCTAACGTAATCTAACCTTACCATCAAGAGATCTCCCTCCCAAGTACTGACGGCGCTCGATGCTGCTTAACTTCTTCGATCATCCAAATCACTTTATCCATTGCGCTACTGGAGCCCGGCAACTCAAGGAAAACGCTATGATTTTATATGTGTAAACCCATCCCATTCAGTCGAAAGCTCTTCCATTTAAATATTCCCATTCAGTAGAAAATCGCTCTTTGGGCTATAAATTGTTTTAAATTTGGCTACAATTTTAGAAATTTGAATTCGATCCAACGGGATTCTATCCAATAGGATATTACCGTTTTTAGGGGCCAATTTAAAGTGTAAATTCGGTGTAAAATGACACTAATAAAACACCGTTCGAAATTAAACATGAAAAATTATAATACTGCTGGTTTCTTAAATAAGGTCTTTCATTTATTTTTCAGTAATTTTTTAATATTAAAATCAATACAAACAGTAAAAAATTATTGAAAAACGTACTTGTTAACCCTTTTTTAAAGATGATATTCATGAAAGAAAACAGTTTTATCCTTTAAATAAAATTAACAAAGAAATTGGTAATCTGGCGGTGTTGTACCTTCATAAAACTATGCTAAACGTGTTAGGCGACACTCTTACAGGTGTTAAGCGATACTCTTAAAAAACGAGACTAGGTTAGATACTGGACTCACAGTAGGGCCAGCTTGAGAAGCCAAAGTGGGGCACTTGCTTTTGTGACATGTTTTATCATTATTTTGAGAAAAATTAGAGTACTAAATGGATTTTTTTTTGTAAAATCTGTAGTGCAAATTAGATTAAAGGTGGAATTCATAAACGTTGGACGCAACGCTATTTAGTAGAGGCAAAGGCAGGGCGTCGTGCGCAAAAGGCGGAAGTTTGCGCACGACGCCCTTCCTTTGCCTGTACTAAATTGCGTTGCGTCCGACGTTTATGAATTCCACCTTAAACGCGTTTCTGGTGCTCGAAAAACTCTTAGTGAAAAGAGATTATTAAATTTAACAAGAACGTCTATATCTACTGCTTGAATATTATAGCCTCCAAAATTAATTTAATACTAGAGATGGGCCGATATTTGGCTTTAACCGATATATCGGTATCGGTTAAAAATGAACCGATATTTCTACCCGATATTTTTTGAAGAAAATAAATACTTATGTTGAGAGTAGATGGCGCCATAAGACCTAAACTCTGAGACAGCAAAGTTTATCATCTATTTTTGGATAACGTAACTAGTGTCAAAAATGGGTTTTTCGTATGAAAAGCCAGTTTTATAGTTTCAAGTACCGAAATTGGATCGAGAATCATCTATAGAGATGGGCCGATACCGATACCATATCGGTATCGGTTTGATATCGGTTTAATCGAAGGATCGGGTAAAATATCGGTATCGGTACGTATCGGTTTCCCAAGTATCGGATCATATCGGTATCGGTTTAAACTGGTATCGGCCCATCTCTATTTAATACCCTATGCATTTGTACGAATTGAAAACTTTCTGCCTTTTTCAGAAGTTTATAAACTCGTAGAAATAAAAATGACTTTATATGCAACAACCCTCGCTTAAAGAGGTATAGTTCTGCATGTGAGAACCTTCCTCCCTATAGGTGATGAAGTTCTCTCAAGATGGAACCGTGCTATGAGTATGAATATAGCATTAATTGCTAATAATACTGCGGAATGGCGGATAATCAAAATTTAATTAAACAGGAAAACCATACTCGATATTTGAGTTATGCCTCATGAGTGGTCAAAATTTAGATACTATAGTGTTTTTTACGTCATCGGTTTTGCTCTTAAGTGTAGGAAAAGTACTAGAATTTCTACTACTATCCTACCAAAAAGTCTCCCACTCTTAAAGGTGTTACGCGACACTCTTAAAGGTGTTACGCGACACTCTTAAAGGTGTTACGCGACACTCTTAAAGGTGTTACGCGACACTCTTAAAGGTGTTACGCGACACTCTTAAAGGTGTTACGCGACACTCTTAAAGGTGTTACGCGACACTCTTAAAGGTGTTACGCGACACTCTTAAAGGTGTTACGCGACACTCTTAAAGGTGTTACGCGACACTCTTAAAGGTGTTACGCGACACTCTTAAAGGTGTTACGCGACACTCTTAAAGGTTTTAAGGTGCGTTTTCAAAGGCGAGTGTTGAGGGTATTTTTTAGCGAGAAGCGGACCGCGCGATTTTTTTTTCTCGCCAAGAAATTTTCTTTTTATCGCTATCGCTTGCGCTAGCAATACTTTTTTGCCAACCGTTTTCATGTGCGCGATAAACGTGCATAGAGAGAGCGTTAAGCCTAATTTTTCAGTAAATGTTTTACAGTCATTTTCTAAATAATATACATTTAAGCTGAAGAAAAACACCTATATCACAAAAAAACGTACTATTCATCTCCATTTTCGTCGCTACTACCATCCATTTATTCTCTTTAAATCTGTGTGGCGATAAGCTCCATATAATGTCTCTTTTTCCAACTGAATTATCAATTTTTCTTTCTTTTCATCTAAAACTCTTTTATTCTCAGCTCGAATTAGTCATATATTTTCGTTTATTAAGAATTGTTTACCCATTTTTATATTCACTTTTAAAACTCGGAATAATTAGGCTTAAAACGTAGACTTTTAAGTCTCGCGCTGCACTTAAAACACGCGCCAAAGTTTTCGACGCTCCTATTGGCTACGAAAAATTAGACATCACAAACATTAAGCGAGAAAGAAAAACGCTTAGCGAGAATATCTATTTGAATCTGATCGGAGCCTGTAGCGATTTTTTCCCCGCTCGCGGTTTTTACTCGCACCCGCCAAAAATATCGCTTTAATGAAAACGGTTGCTCGCGGAGCGGGTGCGAGAATTTTTAGTTTTTTCTCGCACCCGCTCGATTTTTACCCTCAACACGCGCCTTTGAAAACGCACCTTTACGCGACACTCTTAAAGGTGTGAAGCGACACTCTTAAAGGTGTGAAGCGACACTCTTAAAGGTGTGAAGCGACACTCTTAAAGGTGTGAAGCGACACTCTTAAAGGTGTGAAGCGACACTCTTAAAGGTGTGAAGCGACACTCTTAAAGGTGTGAAGCGACACTCTTAAAGGTGTGAAGCGACTCTCTTAAAGGTGTGAAGCGACACTCTTAAAGGTGTGAAGCGACACTCTTAAAGGTGTGAAGCGACACTCTGAAAGGTGCTATGCCGCACCCTTTAAGGAGTTGCTCAACACTAATACGAGAGTAAAAAGTCACTTTCAGTGCGATATAAGAGTTAAAAATGTGTTAAACTGCACCTCTGTTGCACAATTTTATACTTATCTTTGCCACCAATTGCTCAAATAAGTGTTATTATAGTCTGTCAAACGAAAGAAGAGCCCTGAGAAATTTTTCCAAGTTGGTGTCGCCACCATCGATCCCATAGTAATTTACCAACTTGTTTTATTTTGTCAATAGTCGTCTGTAATATATTCTGCTATAAACAGATAGGCTTAATCGCAATAGAACCAATACATTTTGCAATATATATTTAATATGTTTATGTTTCATGGTTTTTTACGATCATCGAGTATTAAAGAATATGAAACAAAATTAACGACAAGACACCAGCTTTATCTTTGTTGAACTAGCATTGCAATATAATTTAATGACATAAGTTAAAGTACTTGTCATATATTGCAAAATGTATTGGTTCTATTGCGATTAAGCCTATCTGTTTATAGCAGACTATATTACAGACGACTATTGACAAAACAAAACAAGTTGATAAAGTACTATGGGGTCGATGGTAGCGACACCAATTTGGACAAATTTCTCAGGGCTCTCCTTTCGTTTGACAGACTTTTTTTTTATAAACCTTTTCAGGGGTGTAAATGAACACCTGTAACGGTGTCAAATTTGGACCCATACAAACTACTTTTAAAGGTGTTAAAGCACACCCCATTTTTTTGAGTGTAAGTGTGATTAAATCCCTTCAGGGGTGTAAATGTACACCTGTAACGGTGTCAAATTTGGACCCATATAAAGTACTTATAAAGGTGTTAAATCACACTCCAATTTCTTAGAGTGCAATTCCAACTTTAAAACAGTGGCTCGGACGGAAAATAGTCATAGAACATTTTCGACTCAAAATGTTCCAATAAACACGTCCGTTCATTATTGATGGACTTTTCAAAAACACCCTGTATTATAAACGAAAAACGTGATAAAACCCGCCTGGCTGTGTTTTTTCGAATTACCCTGATGTTTTTCGGACTAAAAATTTAAGTTTCTTACATTCTGTTGACGTTTTCCATGTACTTAGATCGCGAGAAATTCTTGGAAACAGCGAAAACCACGAAGTTATTTTCTATTGAAGGCGACAAGTAGTATTTCTCGGCGTATTGCAATTTCTCGCTCATTGCTGAGTTTTCCAATAGCAGAAATTGAAGGATAATTGTCGACATGACCATAAACGTTCTATCACGTCCATTGGCTTTCGCAATATCCGCGAACTCATCTCCAACAAGTGCACTCTCTATCAAGAGCAAGGACCCGTCAGGAATCCCATCCAGTAGTTTCCCGTACTTCTTCTCGTTCGACCTTGCCTGGATATGCAAATTATTATTGCGTTGCGTCACAGGTTTCAGGAAACGACGCTCGTTAATATAACGACCCTTACCTTTCTGAGTAAGGAAGCGAATTCGTCAGAACCTTCCCAGAAGAAGACGTTATTGAAATCCTGTTTGACGAGTTCGTCAATGGTGTCCACGGTATCGTAGACTTTCTCTGTGAAATCCGACTTCAGATTGCCTGATATTTCGAAGAAAATGAAACTGGTGGCGATCAACCAGGACATAGCAGCTATTCGCCACGTGATCGCTTTTTCAACCGACATGAACGCTGTGAAGTCATTTTTGTGATAAATCTCGTTACTTTTAATTTGAAATATCTTACGTTCGTAGAAGAAAATCAGACAGTTTCTCCATAGCATATCAATGAGAGTAAAGATGAACGTGCGGCCATTTTGTTTCCTGGGAGTGGCCAAAGCCAAGATGATTGACACCGCCAATAGACTCGTCATCCAAACTAAGGTGAACTGCATTTCAGGGCGAGGGTCGTGAGACAATATGGGTTAATTTCACACATGATTTAGACTATTGCTAGCTGGTGCATTTCTTATTGTACAGTGCACGATTTTTACCCGGTTTCTTCTTAGTTCTTTTAACCCATAAAAATTCGTTTGCCACATAATATTGAATATTTACCTGTCCTTCCATGCTGAGAAAAGAAAGAGATGGTTTCTTTGTCATTTCCGGGACTGGAGAGACGATGACGGTGGCCACCGAGTCATAGGCGACCGTCATTCTTGCCTTCATTTGAGGAGAAACGAAATTCTCTGCTTGAAGAGGAAACAACAAGACGTCCATCCCCTGTAAAATGATAAGTTGTCGTTCATTAACGAGCGCTTTGTCTTTCCCGGTTCTTATTACGTGAAAGTTCTCTATAGAAAAAACTGGATTTTTTCCCCAGTGCGGTCAACCGGTCATCCAATAACAATATGTGAAAGAACGCGTAATATTTAATTACAATCATTGCATTTACATACAGTTTTTTGAGATCCAAGATATTCAGCTTAATGCTGTTAAAGCCTAAGCGCAGCTTTATTTAATGGTAAATCATTCGTTGCGTTTAAATTCCCTAGGGTTATTTTAGCTTAAAAGGGGAACAATTAAGGTGCTAATGCTTTTGAAGATTTTTTTCACCTCTGGTAAGTCGCCCTCTTCCCGAAACGCATCGATATCATCTTGTGGAAGACCAACCCAACCAAGGCTTTATAGGAACAGAAGCGTATTAGTATTCAAGATTTTTATTAACTTCAACTGAAGTTTACCTTAAATTGAACCTTTTCCTGAAACACTCTTTCATCATATCGTAGAATTGATCGGCGGATCTAATATTGCCCGTTTCCTAGTGCAGAAAAATATTTCAATCACTTATAGAAATATGACTGTCGATAAAGAATATATAATTTTGCAAATACCTCTATGAACCCAAACCTTAGATCATACATGTCTATGAAGGCTGATGTTTTAAACTATAGTGTTTGAAGAGAATGAGAAATGCTAGTCAAGAAGTTTTCTTTACTAAACCTAAAACCATAAATCCAATCTATATCTATATCTATATCTATCTATTGTCCGGAATGTTTGTGAAACGTATCGAAGTTATACCATACTAAAATCCTTCAAATATTTCTTGGTACTATTTTCCAAGATGGCTTCGAAATCCCAGATTGGAAAACAAACTCATATTGAGTAACGACCCAGCATCCTAGGTAAAGCGGTGTTGGTTGGGCGTTGATGAAAAAGTCAGTCATGATATAAATATGGGTAGGTGGTTATTGTTATCAACGTTAAACGTTTAATAAGCTCTGACCAAATTAGTCTCTACAATATCATGAGTGAATCATATACTAGCTCCCTATAAGTTACTCAGCCACACTGGCCTAATGTATCCAGCATTTTCTTCCCGCCAAAAAAAGTGTTACCTATATGCGACCCCCAGTGAGAGAAAATAACACTACTCTCGGCGCTTACGTATTTCCGGTAAAAAACGGAAAATGGTATAAACCAATGAAACTTCGAACTGAAAGGTAGTTAGTATAAGCAGACGACGTTTTAGAAATGTTGTGATTGTTTGCGGACGGTTCAGTCGTATTTTATCTTTGAAATTAAGCTACTCATTTAAATTCAGAGCGTTGCCAAGGGAATGTGAATTTTTATTCCGTAGGCAACGTTCAGAGGCTATTTATGGTGAGAGAACCAAACTTTATCAAAGAATAGGAGCTAAACAACAACTTAGTAGTCATCTCGAAAACCTTTTCGAACTTTTTAATAATGCGTCTAAAGAACTAATAGAACTTAAAGAAAGACCCAACCCATTTTTAATCGAAGACTGTTGTGAAACCTAAATTATTTTTAAATAAGGAAAAGAAACCAAAACCACCAAAGCCGTTAATACCATTTGGAACTATCGTCACTTCAAGTTCACGATATATTAATTTCAAAGCCATAAGAGAGGGCGCCGTCTATTATCACTCTCACCCGCCTCCCCTCCTCTCGACTATTCGGAAGAAAATGCTGGATACATTAGGCCAGTGCGACTGAGTAACTTATAGGGAGCTAGTACATGATTCACTCATGACAATATTTATATGGAATCGAAATAAATTCTATTCAACTACTACAATTGAAAGTTTTTCATGGATATGGATAAATACTAACGTTTTATAGATTCCAAACTAGGCCCAAAAGCTGGCCACCAAATACGCGTTACACCCGCGGATGTGAGACCTTGATGGAGAGAGAGATTTAGTGACCGCCGAACTTGTGACTAAGCGATTATGATAGAATGAAAGTAAATATTCATACCTCAATTATTCCCATTCGAATATTTTTCATTTTGACTGATTTTTAAATACTAATAGAATAAAGCGTGATTTTTCGAATATTATTCAACACGGGGGACAAATATTTGGTTCTATTCGGTGTTTTGTATTTTACCCTGAACCCCGCGACTCGCCAACAGCCTGGCACGGTCTAATAATTACTGAAGACTTCGAGTCAATTATATACGCAAAGTTGATAATTAACCTTTTTGTACTGCAAATTATACTTCGTGCTTTCATTTGCCAATTAGAACGTTAGTTGTTTCCCGCATTGCGGGTAAAAAACGATCTTGAGTTCAGACGTTAATCTAGCTTAAAGCATGGTTTTCACTAGACCGAAAAAACTACTAGACGTCAAACGTCAGATTTGCACTAGTAACTCGCTCTATTTGGAACTAAATAAATAAAAACATTGTCGACCGCAGACGTCCTCTTCTGAACACGCGTGGTCGAAAATGACGTCACGACTTAAGCTTATTTCTGATTGGCTCGCGCAGAGCGTTAACGTTGAACGCGGCCGAAAAAATAGAAAGCTAATATCACCACACTCAACGTAATTTCAGTCCAGCGTAACTACGTTGTTTTCGGTTGTCGCTTGACGTCGGGCGTAAAGTCGCGTTTTACGCCAAGTGAAAACCATGCTTAAATCGACCGGAATTTATGCGGAGCTTGAAAGTTTCTTGGAAAAACTTACTTGTTGTAGTTAATGCTTGCTTCTGGTAAAAATTGCTTTATTTTCGGCTTTTGCAGGCAAGCGAAACATTCATCCGATAAGCGTTAAATTAAATCGACCCGACTTAACGCGAGGACGGCGGCTCATAAAGCTTTCTTTCAAATTTCGCACTAAATTAACTTAAGTTTCAAAAGATTATATAGCTTGGGCATTTTTAACTTTACTTACCTCATTTTCCACTTGACAATGCTTTAGCTACTTTTACAATCCACGCGTATTTTGTAACGATGAAATGGGGAAACCCTCATATAAGCAGTTCCGTATGAGCGGATACCATAATAGCAGTTCTCATAACCGCGGTTCCTTAACTAGCTGTTTCCTGAAAACCCAATTACCTGTTACGGCAGTTTTCAAAAGAGCGTACAACAGGGATGTGAAAAACGGTAGTCGTTTATTTGAACTGAAATAATACTAGGTCAGGTCAGGTTAGATAAGTCATGTTAAATTTGGTTATTTGTACCAAGGTTATTTTAACCGCAATAGTATTATGTCAGATTAATTACGCTAGGTTAATTACACCGCAATAGTATTATGTCAGGTTAATTACGCTTGGTTAATTGAACCCGAATAGTATTATGTCAGGTTAATTACGCTTGGTTAATTGAACCTTAATAGTATTATGTAAGTTTAGGTTTTGTTATTTAAAGTTTTAAACCCCAATAGCATTAGGTAAGGTTACGTTTCGTTATTTAAACCCCAATAGTATAAGATTAGGTTACGTTTGTGTTATTTCCATCTGTGGCCTGAGATATTTGAGGTCATAAAGGTCACCTTTACAATTTTTATTCCGCAATTGAATTATCACTTTTTTCGCAGTTCAGAAGAATCAGTTTTAAATATAAACTGAATTTGTATTTCGCATTCCTGTTTTGGGGTTTTCGCATTAAAATTGTCCACAGCATCTTTCAAAGTAATAAACAATAAATGCGAAATACGTTGTGGGTTACTCTTTTGTTTATTTGACAATAAGAAATGATTAAAATTATGGGCAACTACAAAAACATTAGGCTTCGATTTAACTTTTGATTTCACCGACAAGAAAATTACCGACGGAGGTTGCAAATTAACAGTAATGGTGTGGTGACCATTTTGAAGTAAGGGACGAAATATATCCGTGAATAAAATATCAATATCGTTTCATATACCTAGAACAGAGTTGATTTGTGGTCTTTATCTATATATTTGGTAGTTAAATGATTTAAAGCTAAGGTTATAGGTTCTATAACTCAGAATGTTGACGCGAAATTCCTGTGAATTTAACGATGAATAGTTTTAAAGACGATCTTAATTGTGGTTGGAACAAATCGATTTAAGTTTAATTGAAGTCAAGTTTTATACAATGCTTTGATAATATTGAATCTTTAAATTTTCAGAAGAAACTTCAAGATCTGAAATCAACTTCACGCGTGTGAAATTTTATCCTGTTTATTAACAGCAGTCTCTTGGGCTTTAAAATCATTTCGACTTGAAACAGGTAGCTCGATATATTTGAAAGATTTAATTATTTCGAGACAATTTAGTCTCGATTAGTTAGCTACTTGTGTTCACATTCGAGTGCAAAACATATTCATGTCGCAAATGCATAATTACTAATATCATAACTTCATAAGCAGATAATCTTCTCCTTTTAGTGAACATCAATAAGTCTTTCGTGGAAAGTCTCTTTGCGTCAACGCCTTGGAGAAATTGGGCGGCAAAAATACGAAAGAGATTTTATTTCTCTAGTGGCGCCACCAAGCCACCAACGGCTTAAGATATCAGTGTATTTGGTGGAATCATAAGTTCGTAAGATATGTTTCATAAGTTTGGTACAGGTTACTGAGAGCTTTTCATAGGTGACGTAGGTGAAACGCCATAGATTCTCGTAAAGCAACACCTGGTGAGGCGCTGTCAAAAACTTGGTGCAGGCTTAATAGGAGGATGGACTGCAATACCGAGTGTAGAACGACACGAGACAGGACTTCTTCCTCTTTAGCCTTTACCAAGCCTTTGACAGCACCTCACCAGGAAAAGAAGAGGTTTTTAATCAATACTTTCACGACGATAGTGTCTTATATAATTTAATACAAGTTTGCGGTGAGATGGATTATTGGCTTTTCGGGGGACAGACTAGTTCTCTATAGAAGCTCTTTATACATGGATATCAATTTATGCTACTATAAGTGACGTAACACGCGGTGATTTTGAAGAACAGGGAAAATTTGTGTATCTTTGAGAAATTTCATTTCGTTTCGTCACTAATTTAATTTGCAGAGTTTATGCTATTGTATTGAAGATTATTTCGGTTATGACAACGGTTACTGTTCCTGACAACAGCATGAGAAGAAAGTAAAAAGGAACGCTGACGCTACTCAGGTCCAAATCAGTCGTTCAATCCTATATTGGTTCTGAAAATCCAGATATTTGAAAACTTGCGTTTCGAATAAGGGTGCCATTCTGCAAAAGAAGATTCGTAAAACTCGCTAATAATCTTACCGTATAATCATGAGTGAATCATATACTAGCTCCCTATAAGTTACTCAGCCACACTGGCCTAATGTATCCAGCATTTTCTTCCCGCCAAAAAAAGTGTTACCTATATGCGACCCCCAGTGAGAGAAAATAACACTACTCTCGGCGCTTACGTATTTCCGGTAAAAAACGGAAAATGGTATAAACCAATGAAACTTCGAACTGAAAGGTAGTTAGTATAAGCAGACGACGTTTTAGAAATGTTGTGATTGTTTGCGGACGGTTCAGTCGTATTTTATCTTTGAAATTAAGCTACTCATTTAAATTCAGAGCGTTGCCAAGGGAATGTGAATTTTTATTCCGTAGGCAACGTTCAGAGGCTATTTATGGTGAGAGAACCAAACTTTATCAAAGAATAGGAGCTAAACAACAACTTAGTAGTCATCTCGAAAACCTTTTCGAACTTTTTAATAATGCGTCTAAAGAACTAATAGAACTTAAAGAAAGACCCAACCCATTTTTAATCGAAGACTGTTGTGAAACCTAAATTATTTTTAAATAAGGAAAAGAAACCAAAACCACCAAAGCCGTTAATACGGTATGGTCCCATTTCTCCCAATTCTGTGTTTCCCAAAATACATTTTTATCCCAAACTTTCCGATTCCCAGTTCTCCCAATCTTATATTTCCCAATCGGAATTTTTATCCCAAACTATTCAATTCTCATTTCTCCCAATCGAATGGTTTCGTCTAATATTTTATGCTGCAAATGGTTGCTTTCAAAACGTTAGGTTAGGTTAGGTTATTATCCTATTAATTAGCTGCCACCTTTTCCAAAACATTCTCCTACTAATTAGCTGCTACCTTTTCCAAAATATTCTCCTAATAGTTAGCTGCCACCTTTTCCAAAACAATGGTTCCAATAATTCTTCGCCACCTTTTCCAAAATATTCTCCTAATCAATAGTTGCCACCTTTTCCAAAATATTCTCCTATTAATTAGTTGCCACCTTTTCCAAAATATTCTCCTATTAGTTAGTTGCCACCTTTTCCAAAATATTCTCCTATTAATTAGTTGCCACCTTTTCCAAAATATTCTCCTATTAATTAGTTGCCACCTTTTCCAAAATATTCTCCTATTAATTAGTTGCCACCTTTTCCAAAATATTCTCCTATTAATTAGTTGCCACCTTTTCCAAAATATTTTCCTATTAATTAGTTGCCATCTTTTCCAAAATATTCTCCTATTAATTAGTTGCCACCTTTTCCAAAGTATTCTCCTATTAATTAGTTGCCACCTTTTCCAAAGTATTCTCCTATTAATTAGTTGCCACCTTTTCCAAAGTATTCTCCTATTAATTAGTTGCCACCTTTTCCAAAATATTCTCCTATTAATTAGTTGCCACCTTTTCCAAAATATTCTCCTAATAGTTAGCTGCCACCTTTTCCAAAACAATGGTTCCAATAATTCTTCGCCACCTTTTCCAAAATATTCTCTTATTAATTAGTTGCCACCTTTTCCAAAATATTCTCCTAATCAATAGTTGCCACCTTTTCCAAAATATTCTCCTATTAATTAGTTGCCACCTTTTCCAAAATATTCTCCTATTAGTTAGTTGCCACCTTTTCCAAAATATTCTCCTATTAATTAGTTGCCACCTTTTCCAAAATATTCTCCTATTAATTAGTTGCCACCTTTTCCAAAATATTCTCCTATTAATTAGTTGCCACCTTTTCCAAAATATTCTCCTATTAATTAGTTGCCACCTTTTCCAAAATATTTTCCTATTAATTAGTTGCCATCTTTTCCAAAATATTCTCCTATTAATTAGTTGCCACCTTTTCCAAAGTATTCTCCTATTAATTAGTTGCCACCTTTTCCAAAGTATTCTCCTATTAATTAGTTGCCACCTTTTCCAAAGTATTCTCCTATTAATTAGTTGCCACCTTTTCCAAAATATTCTCCTATTAATTAGTTGCCACCTTTTCCAAAATATTCTCCTATTAATTAGTTGCCACCTTTTCCAAAATATTCTCCTATTAATTAGTTGCCGCCTTTTCCTAAATATTCTCCTATTAATTAGCTGCCACCTTTTCCAAAACATTCAACAACGCCTGAATTTAATATTTTTCGGTTCATTTGATGTACCTTAATGCTTTTGGGGGGTTGCACATAAGTCAATTTGGATTAGCAGCCCTATCCCTCCAATAAATAAATAAATAAATAAATCTCCTACTAATTAGCTGCCACCTTTTCCAAAACAATGGTTCCTTTAATTCGTTGCCACCTTTTCCAAAACAATGGTTCCTTTAATTCGTTGCCACCTTTTCCAAAATATTCTCCTATTAATTAGTTGGCACCTTTTCCAAAATATTCTCCTATTAATTAGTTGCCACCTTTTTCTAAATATTCTCCTATTAATTAGCTGCCACCTTTTTCTAAATATTCTCCTATTAATTAGCTGCCACCTTTTCCAAAATATTCTCCTAATAGTTAGCTGCCACCTTTTCCTAAACATTCTCCTACTGAATATGTAAAACATATCATTGTTAATAAAACAAAAAATTCTCTTTGAACTTATTAACATATGTTTTATGCTGAATTGGGACAAAAGAAATTGGGCGAAAAGACATAGTGTTGGGTCAAATGGGATTGGGAAATATGGGAATTGGGAGAAACGGTTTGGGTTAAATGGGAGTAAATCGTTAATACCATTTGGAACTATCGTCACTTCAAGTTCACGATATATTAATTTCAAAGCCATAAGAGAGGGCGCCGTCTATTATCACTCTCACCCGCCTCCCCTCCTCTCGACTATTCGGAAGAAAATGCTGGATACATTAGGCCAGTGCGACTGAGTAACTTATAGGGAGCTAGTACATGATTCACTCATGGTATAATTATTAGTTTACCCACATCAGCTGGGCGTTTTCGTGCACTTGCGGATTGCTTCTCACCCAGGAGGTGTTGAGCGTGTAGTGTATGTAGTCGACGGCGACTTCTTGTTGTGAAAAATAAAGTCCTGCATTCATGGGATGAAACTTTTTCCTACCGAATTTTAAGAATGTCAAGCACAAATTCAGAACTTTGGCAGTTGTGATCCCAGTTTTCTTCCCGGACTTAAAGGTAATGATTCAATCATCGATAATGTTTGCTTTTACTCAAAGAATTTTATTTAAAACTCTCTATTTTCAATCAATGTTTATAGTATACAAACCACTAACACAAACTCATAGATCATAATTGTAAAAGTCTTTCACACTCTTAGCTAAAAATCGATTGCAGCGTAAGTTTATAAGATATTTTCCATAAGTAAAACACAACCCATACTTCGTAATGCTAGAGATTTACTTAGAGCTAGTTCGAGAATGACGCGAAAATGAACTACGCTCAGTTTTGCAGTCCATCTTCCTATTAAATCTGTACTAAGCCTTTGACAGCGCCTCACCAGGCGTCGCTTTACTTCATGAAAAGCTATCAGTAACCAGTGAAAAACTTATCGAACATATCTTATGAACTTATGATTGCAGCTATGTACATGGTGTTACACTTCGAACTGCTTTACATTACCAGCTAAGTCACCTTTACACGTGCACTTCTGCTAAAAAAGGCTCACTTACGTTCTTAGATTTGAGGCTATTCAAATTATCTATGCAAGATTGTATTGTATTCGTATCTCGTATTCCACATGATGTGCCAATTTCTTTGTTTTAGGGGCCCAATGTTTGAGGACCCGTACCTCCGAAACTAAATGTTATAGACCCCATTTCTTCGACACATTTCAATAAGTCTGACCCAAAGAACACATCCTATAATTTATGGCAGACTTATCAGAAACACCCTATATATATATATATATATATATATATATATATATATATATTGAAGTGTTAGGAAATGTTTTCAACGACAACTGTAGTAAAACAAGTTGGGAAAACCAAAATATTACCTCTCCGTGTCGAGAAGATTATATAAACAAAATTATCCAATGAAAACACTTTTTCCCTCATCCTTTATATATATAGGAGGCAATGAATGAAATATATCACAATGCACGGGGCTTGATAGATACAGGAGGCAATGAAGGAAATATATCGCATGCACGGGCCTTGGTAGATATAGGAGGCAATGAAGGAAATATATCGCATGCACGGGCCTTGGTTGATACAGGAGGCAGTGATAATCTCTCTTTGTACGAGAGGTTTATCTTTAATATTTAAATAAATATAATTATTTTTATTTATTTTAATCTTCAATAATTAACATTAATAATAGTTAAATCGTTTAAAATAAAGTTATACCTATTATCTTCTCAAACTTTGCTAATATTGACGTTTAAAGTGAAGGGTACCCCTCTTCCCGCTTTCTTCAAATTTTGGGGTATATATACGATTCGATTCCATTATAACAGTAAGGAAAAAGCGCAATTGCGAAAACCTTTGGTGGCCGATCCCACCTTAGGGAGGCTAGACGTTTCTCGTAACCCTAGCTGATCGCCGCGTATATCCTAAAACCAAACGATGATAATGGAGTAGAAGCCAATGATACAGATTGGTGTCTATGTGGAATAGACGGAAGACCAGTGGATGGTGGTGATTAGAAGCCAGTGTAAGTGCAGACTGGTGTAAATGTGGGATTGACAAAGAACAGAAGATGATGGTGTTGGAAGCCAGATAAGTACCAGGCTGGTGTTCATGTGGGATGGACAAAGATCAGAAGATGGTGGTGTGAGAACTCAAGTAGAGGAGCCATTTCCGTGACTGTGAAAGCAGTTCGGAAATGGCGAACACGTTTGCTCCGATACGCAAACTGCGAACGCGGTCACGTGGGTGTAACAACGGACAGACAGACAGACACACACACAGACAGACAGACACACACACAGACAGACAGACACACACACAGACAGACAGACAGACAGACAGATACGGCCGTTACAGAACCTCTCCTGGACTACGTCACACGGAGAGGTAAAAACATCAACACAGCCTTTGATGAAAATGAAGCTTTTATTCTACCTCCAGTGCCCGCATTCGGATTCCCCATCTCCCCACGCCAAAAATAAAACCCGGAGTATAAACACAGCCCCTGTAAACTCAGATGATAGGGCCAATGCGTTTTCATTGACAGTCCGTCTTTCATACAGCTAGGGCGGTTATATAACGTCTAAGAAAGTATGAAACAAAACGTAAATTATATAATTTTACTAATAACAGAAGTCCATTAAATTAGCCTAGGAAGTGAACAATTACAATGGCTGGTATAGCGTACGTCTCTGCTGGGATAAAAACTCCTTCTAACTCCATGGATAGGGGGTTAAATTTTTCCCCCTTTCCTAACACAGTTAGAAATCTCGAGCTCCTCTCTAGGAAGTCTTTCTTGACGTGAGCGGGGCGTGACTTTTTCAGCTCATAAAGGCTGGATTTCTAAAGGGTAGATTGTTTGCTTTATAAAATAATAAAAAAAGGAACGGCCACGGTTGTTAAAGGGAGGGTGAAATAGAAAATCAAGTGGTTTTTTTATCGATTATTCTACTAATTATGAAAAGGCAGGGGGTTACGCGATTGGTCGGACGTCCTTATTTAAAATTATCTTTTAAATCTGAACCTAATTTGAATTTTAAAATAATTCGGAAGTATTTCCTGAATGTTTGACTATGCAGACTGGTCTTGTAAATAGTAGAGGAATCGATAGAAAATCACTTGATTTTCTACTTCACCCTCCCTTTAAAAAGTTTTTTTTTCAATAGGTTTATGAAGAGTCATAAAAAACTGAATGACCTTGACTGTTCCAAAATTCACACCCCCCATCCCTTCTCCTATGCTAAAGCGGGCTCGGTTTTACAGTGGAAGGGGGCGTTTTCGGCCAGTAGTTTTTTCTCTCTCGATAGGGCAAATTTTGGCGTACGAGTCGCACCTAAACCGGAGATCTGAGAAAAATTATCGCGAGGTGGCGGATGTGTCGCCCTTCTTCAGTATTGCTACACAAGAGAGGGGAGTTCCAAACCCCGCTTTTGGTTACTTCCTAGGCTAATTTAATGGACTTCTGCTAATAATCAATAAACATTAGTCAAATAACAAATTTATTGCTCTATTAGCAATAAAGTAAATGATACGGGTGGTTTTTTATACTCGTAATTAACTGTACATAAGATTTAAAGTAAGGCATAAGTGGTTAATTTAATGATGATCTAGATTATGTTGGCATCTTTGGCCAAATCGTAGAAAATCGTTTGTTCATTCCTCAAAAGAGCATCTGGAGAGTCGAATTCCACAATTCGGCCCTGATCAAAAACCATCACCCTATGAAGAGTTAAGAAATATCAAATTAGCCAATCATTTTACTCTCACTTAATACGCAGGTAAACTAACTTGTCGTAGTCCAAGATGGTGTTTATTCGGTGCGCGATAGTGATGATGGTAGAGTTGGCGAATTCCTTCCTGACGGTCTCTTGAATGAGATCGTCGGTGTCCATGTCAACCGAGGCCGTCGCTTCGTCCAGGATCAGGATCTTGGTGTTCCTCAACAAGGCACGAGTCAAGCAGACCAACTGACGCTGCCCGACACTCAGATTCTGTCCTCCTTCGGCCACGGGGTGATCAAGTCCCTGCTCGAGTGACGCCACGAAGGGCTTCAGGTGCGAGTGTTCCAGGACGGCCCACAGTCGCTGGTCATCATTTTGTCCAAAGGGATCCAAGTTCTGTCTGAGCGTGCCAGAGAAGAGGACTGGTTCTTGGGGGATGATGGTCAGCCGTGATCTCAAATCGTACAAGCCCAATCCCTCCACTTCTACTCCGTCTATGACGATCTGACCGCGCACCCCCTCGATAAGACGGAAGAGCGCCAGCGTCAACGACGACTTACCCGCACCTGTCCGGCCCACCACGCCCACCTTCTCTCCGGCTTCGATCCTGACATCTATGTCCTTCAAGACAAAATCCAATCCTTCTCGATATCTGGTGCTGTAGTCCTTTAATATGATTTGTCCTCGTTGAGGCCAGTCAGCTGGAGGTTGAGATTCTGGTTTCTCCCACTCGGCCTCGGATTTCAAACAACAGTACTCGTCAACTCTTTCTATAGAAACTATATTTGATTCCAAACCCGTTGTGGCAGCGATAAAGAGTTTCAGAAGTTGCAGAAGCTGTGATTTCAAAATATAAAATTAGTATTTAATTTATAGAAAATAAGTTATTGTTCCACGAGTTAAAAGAGCTTGCACATTGTATATACAAAATTCGTTGCTAATTTGTATTTAGTAAAGTAGATTGAAACATTTATTATCTTTCATAGATAAGACCTGATAACAACTTTAATGTAAGGATAATGGTATATCACCAAAATTATGTAAAGAAAAAGAAAAGTCTCTACTCTATTTCCAGGAGGTATTAAACGTCTATTGTAGTACCAACAATTGAACGTATTGCTGAAAACTAACCAGAATGATGGCTAACTAACGTTGATACTTTACGAAAAACATACAAGAATGAGGTGTAAAACTATATCGTCGCTAAACTTCATTACAGTGATATTTTGGTTCTCTTGGTTATATCAATCACCCTTTCAAACCCCTGCATACAATTCCATCTCGGGATACTCTTGGTATATTCAGTAATTATTCGTCCGTTTCGTATCGTCCCACTTTAGCAACGTTTCACTATCACGCTAGTATCAAACGTAAAACCAGCAGGGATTTTAGCTTGTGGAAAATTTTGATTTATTCGCTTCGACTTCATTGGTAGCGCTTACCCTATCGGCATTAGCCAAGATCAATCCAACAAAAGCAGCTGAGAGAGTTCCTTTGCTCATAATAATGAAAATTGCGGTGCAAAACATCAAGCAATTACCCAAGACATTGTAGCGTACTGTCAGCCATCTGGAAAGAAATTGCATTGGAGAAATAAGTAACGACTTGGAATGCCCGCTTCGCTTTCCTTTGCATCAACAGGTAAAAATGAAACGAAACGTATATGCCGATTGCCGAAACGCGAAGGGTCCGACATTTACACGAAATCCTGTACGCTTCTCGCGAAATCTTTCACACAAAATTACGAAATAGAAGAAGAAAGTCACGAAATCTTTGGTGAAATCGCGAAATCAACGAAGAAATCACGAAATCAAAGAAATCCCAAATTCTCTCGCGAAATCAACGAAGAAATCACGAAATCAAAGAAATCCCAAATTCTCTCGCGAAATCAAAGAAGAAATCCCGAAATCGTTGTCGAAATCGCGAAATGAAAGAAGAAATCCCGAAATTTTTGGCGAAATCGCGCAATGAAAGAAGAAATCTCGAAATCTTTGCGAAATCGTGAAATCATGAAATCCCGTAAGCTTTTTCGGTAATGTTGGACCCCTCGCGGAAACGAAAAAGATGCAATTACAAAATTACCTTTGCGCCATGTTCATCATGTAGTTAGCGGCAGTGCATTCGTCGATAAGTTTCAGGAAGTGTCTTTCGAAGTTCTCTCCGGCATCACACGCCCTGATGACAGTGCTGCCAGCCACTGATCCTCCCACGTGCGAATACAAGAAGGAATTTCTCAAGCTGGTTATCCGCTTCAATTGACGATTGCTCGACATCAAAAAACGCTGCGAAAGAATTACACAATCTTCAGTTTAAATGCGATATTACTAATTAATTCCAAACAGGAGTAGGCGGACAACATTTTGCAATAAATTTTAGGCTCTGCCCCATTAGACCGAATCGCATTCGGCCGAAACCAGTCCCAATCAACCGAAAACCCCGCACTTTTGGCGGATTCGGTCCAATGGGACAGTCCCATTGGAGCGAAAACCCGCACATCTCCGGGTTTCGGATTCGGTCCATTGGGACAAGAATGCAAGCGCATATACATCCGATGGAACTAAAATGAATTTAATTCCCGGGAGCGCAAATATTGCATCTTTGCAAGCAAACAATTTCTTTGACTTATAATAAAATGATGGTCAAAGAAATTGAGCACCATACGCGAACATTCGGTAAAATATTAATCACCTATTTTAATTTAGAAGAACCAAATACTTTCAGATCCCCGAAAATTTACTTTTTAAAGGGAATTTTAGATTTTTTTTTTGTTATTTAAAGTCATATTTATCACGTTACATGGTTTTGGCAGCAGTTTTAGAGTATTAACTAGACATTTTCGAATATTGGTTTTTTAGATATGAAAACAATAACCCTTAAAAAACCTATTCGTTCCCAAAGATATATATATAGTATATAACTGCCGAAATACCTAACTTAACCAAACCAAACCTAACCTAACATAACAGTAATGTTCTGGAAAAGGTATATTATTTGAGAAGTCAATGAAAAAACATAAATATTTTGGAAAAGGCGTAGCATAGTTAAATGATTTATAAACTATTATTAACCTAACTTAACCAAACGAAACCTAACCTAACATAACATAACAGTAATGTTTTGGAAAAGGTATACTATTTGAGAAGTCAATGAAGCTAAACATGAATATTTTGGAAAAGGCGTACCAGAGTTAAATGATTTATAAAATATTACAAACCTAACTTAACCAACCCAAACCTAACCTAACATAACAGTAATGTTTTGGAAAAGGCATATTATTTGAGAAGTCAATGAAGCTAAACATCAAAATTTTGGAAAAGGCATACCACAGTTAAATGATTTATAAAATATTACAAACCTAACCTAAACAAACCAAACCAAACCAAACCTAACCTAACATAACAGTAATGTTTTGGAAAAGGCATATCATTTGAGAAGTCAATGAAGCTAAACACCAAAATTTTGGAAAAGGCATACCATAGTTAAATGACTTATAATATATTACAAACCTAACCTAACCCTAACCAAACCAACCCAAACCTAACCTAACATAACAGTAATGTTTTGGAAAAGGCATATTATTTGAGAAGTCAATGAAGCTAAACATCAAAATTTTGGAAAAGGCATACCATAGTAAAATGACTTATAATATATTACAAACCTAACCTAACATAACAGTAATGTTTTGGAAAAGGCATATTATTTGAGAAGTCAATGAAGCTAAACATCAAAATTTTGGAAAAGGCATACCATAGTTAAATGACTTATAATATATTACAAACCTAACCTAACCCTAACCAAACCAAACCTATAACCCTATCAATAAACCAATTACAACCAAACCTAACCTAAACTGACTTTAAAAATGATATAAAATATTCCACCTCAATTGAAACCCGCCGTTGGGCTAGATTTTGAAATTCTAGCCAAACATTTTCTGTCGAATGCGATTCTGTCCAATGAGATTCGGTTGAATGGGAACCCCCCAAATTTTATTAGTGCCAAAACACTTTAAGAAGTTCAATTGTTCAAAGATTAGCCATTTTTTTAATTTCGAGGGGAAGTGCTGGGTGGAGAAGTCTCATTTAGGATAGTCGTGGTGCCAAGGGCAATTTCCCCTCGACTACAGCGCTTTGAAGAAAACTTCTTTAAAAAATTTTATAAAATGTATTATTTTTTAGAAAAGGTCGATAATAATATTGCCTATTTTTATACACATCGTATGATGTGCATCTACAACGTGGGTATTACTTTGATCTGCCCTGTTGTTTGTGGCGGCATCGGCGGCGTCGTGAAAACCAATGGCAGTATAAAGTGAATGGGAGAGAATTTTGGTCAGGTGATATTTTTCGTTCGTGTATTTTAAAAGGAAAGGGATTATAATTGTAAGTTTAAGCATTGCATGATTTAACTGTATTAGTAAGGTTAAGCACTGTGAATCGTGTTATATATTTTTAAAGCGAGAGAGAGAATTATGACATCGCCTTAATTTAAATCGAAGGTTCCTACTACCTTTCACATTTCTGTTCACCTGACGTCAAAAGGGACTTCACGCTTTCAATACCGCTGCCCTATTTCAACATCCATAGAAATCGAGGATATTTTAAATGCAAAAGCAAGTAGGCCTATATACTGACGTTATATTTAGAATGGTCTTAAGGTGGTGTTTATTACGATCCCAGAAGTTACGTTACTTTGCCAGAATTTGAGAAGAATTTTAAAAGCTAAAGAAAGTATATGCTTGCTTGTGGCCACGGGATACTACGCTTTCAAGTTTTCTGTTTATGTCAGTCTATTACAATTATAACAAAAGTAAATTTGTTGAAGATAGGATTACGGGTAATAATTTTGGCATAGTTAAAGGCTTCGCAACGAGGGGCTACTAGCTCACGTTTTCACATTATCGTAATTATAACAGAAGTCAATAAATTGAAGTTAGGACTGCTGATAATCATTTTAGCGCTATTCACCAAACTTTTCTGTACGATGTGGTTACTATTATGAGCCCAGCCCTTCAGCCATCTTGCAATTCTTTATTGCTGTTTTCTTTTTTTCTATAGTCTCATTTGAAAAGCTTTAACCTCTGACCTGCATTTAACTCCCAAATTATTAAGGATCAAAAGCGGCTTTCCCTCCCTCGATAAGAATTCCGTGTTTAACCACAATAATTAACAACTGAAAGTAATACCAACCTCAAGAAAACCGCGAAAACTTTGCGCAACTACACAGCTTTCAACCAATTTACTGCAAATATAGTTCTTTAAGTTCTCCGCGGTATCAGGCGGCGTAGATTTTCATTCTCCAAAGGCTAAGGGCTGTCAATGTTTCGTTCTTGTGTAATTATAACCTCAAGTATGTATTTTATTGAAACTAATTTTTATTTTTTAATATTAATTCAGAATAATTGGTTTTCATCTATTTATTACCTTCAAATTATCAGATTTTGGTATGTTCTCAATTCCCGTGTATCTAAATTAATTGCACAGCTTGATTTCGTTTATCAACATGAAATTCGGTCATTTTTATCTCCTTCAATGTAAAGTTGTAAACAAAACTACTTTTTATACGTCAACCGAGACGTCACCTTCTTATCTGACGTCACAGCTAAGACAGAAGTTAGATAGCCAATGAGTGAAGGGTAGTTGATTTGAGGTTAGTAAGACTGTTGTTACGAGTGTAAAGCGTTATGGAGATATAAAGTGTGTCCCTTCTCTCTTATTCCCTTCTGGTAATACTGAATAATTACATATGACAGGAGACTGAAATCGAGTTCTTACCTGAAGTAGAAGGTATCCAACGACAACAACAAAGCAGGGAATTATGTATAAAGGTAAAAATATTGCAATTCCTACAGAATATACAAGCAAAAATGTCAATCCTCTAGTGGTTAGTCTTAACATTGGAGGTAATTGCTGGTCGAGAGCGTCGACATCTTGGGAGAAGCGATTGAGTATCCGTCCAACTGGGGTCGTATCAAAGAAGGACATTGGAGAACGAGATACGCTGTCGAGCATTTTCCCATGTAGACAGTTTGACGCTCGTAGACATCGAAAGACGATTATGATTGTGTTCAGAAATGTCAAAATGGCTTGGCTTAGACCAAGAACAACTAAGACCGCTATACGGGTTGCCATTAAGTCTGGGTTCGTTTTAAAATCGTCCTTGGAGTCCGCGCACCACAGTGACAACCAGTACACGGACGCGAAATTTAAGATGGCACAACTGGTGGCTGCTACTTCGATGATTGTACACCATGTAATACCAAAGGCTTTAAAATATTGTTTGTATCGTGATACTGATATCTGCTAGTGGGAAATAACATTATGACGAGGGAAAATATGTGTATTCCCAACAAGCAACGAAAAGTCCAAACTATAGTCGCATATTAAAGAGCACATACGTTTCCTTTTATGAGCGCCTCTTTAGACATGAGTTTTGCCTCATCTTCATTCGAGCCTTTTCCTTTAGATTCAAGATGAGAACTCTCAGCTTTGATATTTAACGTACTAAAAAAATTGCGTTACCAAAGTTCATAAATTAGCAAAGTGTATTCAACTGGATAGAATCATTCAATAAATTTAAAATAAGAAATTCGCTCGGTTATTTGTACACTACGTATGGAGCTTTTTCGCTTTTTTACTAGCGGTAAACAGTGTAGATATAGCTAAAAATATACTAACGACGGTTCTTCTTTATTTTCGTCGCTCATGTGTTGCCCAAAATAATCTTTGGCCATTCCCTGACGACTCATGATTTCATCATAGGTTCCTCTCTCGACGATTCGTCCGTTGTTCATGAAGAAGATCTCGTCCACTTCTCGGATGAAGCTCAAGTTGTGCGTCACCAAAACTCTCGTCTGTAAGAGATTGAACTGTAGCTAGTTTTTTACAGCAACATTATATTTTGATCACTCTTCGAGTCGCTATTATTGACTTTGCACGAGTTTAATCAAAATCTAATCGGATTAGATAAATAAGTATATTCTTTAGGACAGCTGAAACTGAATTCAAAGAAAAGAAACCGATTACTTTCTCGTGTCGACATATTTAACAATTACCGGGATTTAAACGAATTCACATGTCGACCACTCATTTATGGTCGCTTAGCGCTTTTAAAGAAAAATTAGAGTAGCGTAATTTACTTTCTCTCGAAGTAATCCCTTTGGTCCGATGACTTCGTTGAAGAGGTGTTTGGCAACGTGCGAGTCAACCGCTCCCAACGGGTCATCAAAGAGATAAACATCGTCATCGCGATAAATTGCTCTGGCCACGTTGACCCTTTGCTTCTGACCACCACTCAAGTTGATACCCTGTCATATCAAGTTTGTAAACGAACACATTACTAAAGCAAGCAACCATAAATGGAACACGCCAGGTGTTTCAAGTACAATGTATTGTATTTTTTCTATTAGGAGTATTACTTATAGCGCTAAATAATACTTCGTCAAAAGTTAATTTAGCAATAGAAGCTTTTGTTTCACCGTGGCGCAGCGGAAAAGTATCGGACTATCATACATGGATCGAATCCCTATTTAAATAGACGCTCCGTGTTAATACATACTCTTTCTCCGATCTCCGTTTCGTCGTCAGCGGGTAGCTGGTCGAGGTCCGGTTGTAATGCGCATGCTCTTATGACGTTGTTGTATTTTTCCTGGTCCATGTCGTCGACGAAGAGAATATTCTCTCTGAGTGAGGCGTTCTGGATCCAGGGTTGTTGAGTGACGTATCCCACTCTCCCGGCCAATCTCACCTCCCCCGCCTCCTTTTGTATCTCAGACACCAAAGCGGACAAGAGGGAAGACTTGCCACAACCCACCGGACCCACCACGGCCACCAACGAGCCGCGGGACACTTTCACATTGATGTCCTGAAGAGACGCCGCTGCATCGTCTTCCAGGTTCCAATGAAACGTTCCGTTCTGAATCTCTATGGCTGAAATTTTAGTAGAAATACATTTATATTAACATTGGTCAAAATTGACTAACTGTGAGAGATTACAAATATGTGGAAACAATCTAAAGCACTTCAGACTAATTCCTTTTGATCAGCGGGACCAAGCTACTATATCAATGCACCTGATGAATAAAGGTGGATATTTTCTATTTATACCAATGCCCCGGATGGGTGTGTTACATTCAGTGCTAGAGTTCGCGCTTCTACCTTTTAACCAAAATTAATTTTGAACATAAATTCATCTCCGTATGTAGGAATAGCTGCTGGAATTAAGAAGAGAATCATCTCGTTTTTCAAAGTCCCTGTTTAGACATACCATATTGGGCGTCGCTAGCCATCCGCTTTACATAACGCTCGGTTTCCCCACGACACAACAGATTTGCAATCCTCCTTACCGAGACGTGTGTCTGTAAAAAATTACTTTGTGAATTTTCGTCATTGTGAGATGTTTTTAACAAAAGGGAAGGTCAACGTGATAATCCTGGACGATTATTTTTAAAAAACAATACCACTTTGTTTGGAAAAGGTTTTGCACTAAAATTTGCTGCCGATATTTAACGACGCAAGCTTTCATTTACAGTAAAACGATGACAATATCGAAAGATACATAATCCGAAAATCTCGATTGAGCAGGTGAAAGGGTACCATTTTGTACCCGCTTCCCCAATTTCCTACCCCCTTTTAAGTCGTCCTTCTTCGACTTACGGAAATTAAGAGAGCTACGCCTTGTCCTTTTTACTGTACCTGTACCTGCGGTCTCTTGTACTTTGGGGTGCTGCAGACGAAAGCAGTATTATAGTTCCCTGGATTGTGGTACAAATACCGAGCGGAAAAATTATTTTCCAAAAGTTAAGATGCTTTAAATTTTTTGAGTTAGTTTGCCTTCTTATTAGAGTTACGAGCTATTGTAAAAGACATGAAATTCACTAAACAATTTTTACAGGTGAAAGAAAAAAATTCACGTTGGTCACTCATTGACTCTACCCGATAAAATGAACAAGAACAGTACGGTCAGTATAGTTAAAAGTTTTTCTTCTTCAAATGACGTAGATGATGAGAGCTCGACTTGCAGTGACTTCAACATATATACTATTGATAATATTCAAAACTTTGCAGAGCTGTGCTAATTAGCTGACAACTAATTGAATCAGAATTAGCAATTAGGGAAATATTTATGAACTAATTAATTAGCCAATTAGCAATTAGACATAGAAACTAATTCAATTCAATTAGAAATTAGGCATTAATTTATCAAACTAATTAATTAGAATTACTAATTTCTAATTAATTACTTGTCTAATTAAGGTAAAAAAGAAACCATAAGTAAACATGAAAGTTTAAAAGTGCCCATGGATTTAGTACTTTGGTAATGCAAAGTTTAATGTTTTAATGCCATTGAAAAACGGGTACGGAAGCCATGAATTATTCTCGAAAAATGAGACAAGCCTCGAGCCTTCCGTCATGTTAAAATTTGTCTCATTTCTTCATTTTCTTGCCACAGTTCCTATAATGGACTCCTGAGTAGTAAATACATGCGCACTGCTATTAATTCGAGTAGGTAAAACAGTCGAAATTTCGACATGGGGCAGTTGCGAACTACGAAATTTCTCATGTTTGAGGAGCTGAAAAATTTAGAGTAGCACTAAGGTTTCCTCATCGATATAATAAGGCTTTTTCATATTCAAATAGATGAATCAAGAGTTAATTCCTCGATTTTTTTACAACAAATTGGCGTAAAAGATTAATTGAAAATTAAATTGGCTAATTAGTTAATCCTAAATCTAATTAAATTTTAATTAGATAATTACCTTTCCGATTCATACTAATTAATTAGAATTACTTCTCAATTAGCACTAAGGTAATTAAAATTCAATTACCATTTTCAATTAGTAAATTTTGCTAATTAATTAGAAATTCAATTAGGTAACTAATTAATTAGCACAGCTCTGAAACTTTGTACTTAAACTAGCCAAATTTTCTCAATTTTGGCAAATATTCAGAAACTTTCGAATCTTTGATAACCGGAAGACAGTGAAAACATTTAATAGAAGAAGCAAATTTTAGATATATCTTTTGACCCTCCCGGATACCGTACTTACCAAAACTAAGGTATTTATTAAGTCCGGAAACGTAACCATTGACGTCGCTAATAATCGTACCAACTGAAAGGACACGAAAGCTTTCCTCGAGGTGAGAACGTTATCGTCGTCGATTAATACGTACATGGCGAAACATGGTGTAGTAAGCTAAATATTAAGATACAATATTTGTAGGAAAATCAATATGGAGGTGAAAGAGTGTGTAATTAAGCCCTGAAGTGTACTGATTAAATAGGTAGGTGACGACCAACTGGAAAACAAACTTCAACCCTTGTTCTTATGTCATCGTTAAAATATGGTGATATCGCCTATCTTGAGCCTGACGAAAGCGTAGAGATTTCAGGGCCGTCTGCCTTTTTGATTCAAGTGAGAAAGTTCGAGAAGAAACTAATAGGCATACTGATCTGAAATCTCTACACTTCTATGTGCCTCAATTATTAATAATATTCCACTTCATGTATTTTTTTTACGTTCGTACCAAAACTGGTATGAGATTACTTATAAATGTGTTTATTCCTTGGAAGAGGGCTTGTTTCTTCATGAGTGCAATTTCTTTTTTCCTGAATTCAAGAACGATTTTCTGGAATGATCTCTCCCAGGCGTACAACTTCAAGACGCGGATTCCGTTCAAGATTTCGCTCATCATTTTCATTCTGTTGTCCTTCAGCTTCATCAGTTCAATCTAAGAAACGAGATAATTCAAGAAGCCATTCACAAAAACTCCGCCCGTCGTGATATTGCTATTAAATTTTAATGTTAGCCTCTATAAAGCGCAGCAGGCGAACTGTCGTACCTTAACACGCGAGTTCAAAGAACGTAGCTATTTACAAAAATCTTGCGGCGGATGACCCGCTTCTTGCCATTATAAATACTACAAGTTGGATAAAACCAAAATATTACCTCTCCGAGTCAAGAGGACTACTTACAAACTTATTTACTTAGTTATTGAATTATTTCTCTTTATTTACGAGCAATTGCCGAAGTTAAAATTTATGAATTATTTAAGTAGTATTCAAAGCTTAACGAATAAGACACTTTACATTCAACAAGGTAGTACCATGAATCTATAAAACTATGAATATACAGCTGCGTTACGCCGTCTTACCTCTCGATAAAGTTTGGGCGGGGCTTAGCGGAAGGAGACATCAGTCACGTGTCTGCTAGTGTTAGGAGCGGGAGAAGAGAGTGCGAGTCCGGGGTGTGTAAATTCGGAACGTCACTTCCTATTTTCTTGTGATTGGCTATTAGAGCTACGCAAAACGCGTCAAAGCTTGGAGGGTCACACCCAAACCAAATCGACATGTTAGAAGGGGCATATGATAGAGCTGTATATTCATAGTTATATAGATTCATGGTAGTACGCATGAAAATAAGTCAAAGGGGAAAAAACAGCAAATGAAGAGTATAAATATTGGAGAGATATTACCTTCATGTGTTTGTAAGAGCCCAATTGTCTACGCCCTCTATGATCAAAACTACATTCACAATGAACTGCATTGCGGTGTAAACGCTACTCTCTCGTTTCACCTCAACGATATTCTTCGTAGCAATGACCCGATTTTGACCAGACCTCTCACCGATCTGATTGAAACAAAGATGCTTTCTTCTTTTATAACATCTAAACCCGATTTTTCAATTGTGTATTTAACTTTCTGCTCACTCTGAGCCGTTAATGTCTCTTCATTACAGACACGAAAGGCAAAAAACTTATTATTATTCAAGTCGGCCCTTAAAAGTTTACTTCTTGTTACGCATAGGCATGTTAACAGACAAATCTTAATTCAAACGACTGAATCTAAGCATTGGTGTTCTTCTTGAAATCTCTTACGAGGGGTGGTTTATGCTATATACTGATGTAGTATAGCTAAAGTAATATATAAACAATCATTTGAAATAATAATATAAAAAAATCTTGGAATATCAAAATGAAACAGAGCTTTATAGCTACAAAACTACTAAAAGCATCGAAATTACGAAAAATATTTCAATATATTAAATTTATATCATGAAGAATTGAAAATATTAAGGTTTTGTAGGATTTATTTACATATCAACACAAGGCGAACTGCTGACGGATTCACACGGACAAACACAAAGACTGCCTTTTTACTCTTTCTGTATTAATTTCGAGTAGAGAAATAGGATTATCTCAACTACTAAAGTAAATATAATTAATGTTATAATTTTCTACGTTAGTTATTCACCTTATTGCGCGTTGCATCGTTTTAAAAAAGGGCAATTAAACTTTCTTGAGAGACTTGAATAATCTTGTCGTTTGAAATGAACCATACGCCTTTTATTTCGCCTCACTCAAATCGGCAGTATATAAAGGTTTCGAATCTTAGCTATGGATAAGAAAAGAACAATTGCGTGAACCTTTGGTGGAAGCCCCACCATTGGGATTCTAGACGTTTCTCGTAACCCTAGCCGATCGCCGCGTACATCTTAACCTTAACGATTATGATGGAGTAGAAGCCAGTAAGTACAGACTGGTATCAATGTGGGATAGTCAAAAGTCCAGATGATGGCGATGTTTAGAAGCCAAGTAAGTACAGACTGGTGTCCATGTGGGGTAGACAATAGACCAGATGATGGTGGTAGCAAATAAGTACAGACTGGTGTCCATGTGGGATGGACAAAAGAGCACATGGTGGTGTTAGACAGAGAATGGTGTAATATCCTGTGCAAGTGGAATAGCACTTTCCAAATTTCCTTGAGCTGTAAATGCGGTCTGGAAATTGAGAACACATTTGCTCCGATTTGCAAACTGTGAACGCGGTCCCCTGGGGTGTAACAACAGACAGACACAAAGACTCGCGCACACAGACAGACACGTAGAAATTAGAACCTCTCCGTGACATACGTCACTCGGAAAGGTAACAAGTTGGGAAACCAAAATAAACATCTCCGAGCCGAGACGAATTTACTTTCTAAACACAGGTCCACCAGCCAATGAGAAAAACCGGAAATACATAGTTCAAATTGGCGAAATATTGCCAAGGTCTTTAGCAAAGGCTTAAGCGTTTAACAATTTCCTTTGTATCCTCAATAATTCTAACGAGGACCTAAAATGTATCACGGAAGGGTGTATTTAACTTTCGGCTCACTCTGAACCGTTAACACCTCCTATAAGAGGAGGCAAAACAAGGTCATTTCTAGTTTAAATCTAGGGTATCTTATTTCACAGACCCAATCGTTTCAACGCTTGTGGATAGATGAAGAATTAACATCCATATTATCTAATGAATATAAATAATGCGTTTGCACTATATATAAATGTAATAAAGCTGAATTAAAAAGTAAACACCAAATTTGAAATGTTAATATCAAAAGATGTTCTTGGAATATTAAGATGAAACAGAGCTTTATAGCTACACAACTACTTAAAGAATCGTAATGCCGAAAAATATTAGGGCTGTGCGAGCCTTGAATTTTTGGTTTCAAGTCGAGTCTCGAGTATTGAAATTTTCCCTTATCGAGTATCGAGTCGAGTCTCGAGTACTCGAATCGAGTATCGAGTAGTTGGAAAATTTGTTTCGAGTATTTATCGAGTAATTTGGAATTGATTTTGCAGTATTTCAGCACTTTTTGTTAATTTATCGCTCTCATAATAGACATTTAGTGTAATTTTGATCATCGACAACTACTTCAAATAATTCCCGGACGGTATTAGTCTTCTTCCCTTTAAATTTAACAAACTTAATTCCTAATTAATATGTTCTTCGCAATCTCATTCCTCACCGAAGTCACTAGCCATTGTTATACTTCGAGCAAAGTCTCAAACGAAAATTACTAAGCTGAATTTAAAAACAAGTTGGGAAAACCAAAATATTACCTCTCCGAGTCAAGAGGTATACTACTACAAACTTATTTACCTAGATATGGAATTATTTCTCTTTTTTGAAGTAAAAATTTACGAAATATTGAAGCAGTATTCCAAGCATAGCGAATAATACAGTAAAGCAGACGACATTTCACATCCAATAAGGATAAATCTTGGACACATGGAAATCAGTCAATGGGGAAAAGATCAGGAAATGAAGTCTACGCTTCAGCTGTTTACCGTATATTCTGATAGCTACATTCACAACTGGTTTGCAGTGTAAACACTATCGTCTCGTCTCACCTCAACAATATTCTTAGTTTGCCAACATGAATGTTAACGTTAAATAACACCAAAGCTAAATTGTAGCTAGACGCACTAATAGTCAATGCATACCATAAAGAGAATAAAAAGTCTGTAGCTACCACCCGTTTCCCATTAGCCCTTTTACTATTCTAATTGCCACCATGATCTTTTCTTCTATTATAAAATCTTAACCTGATTATTTAATAGTGTATTTAACTTTCGGCTCACTCTGAACCGTTGATGTCTCTTCATTTCAGACACGAAAATCAAAGCCCAAAGTTTACTTCACCTCAGGCCTCAATTATTTACTCTTTGTTTCACTAAGCCTATTACAGATGATACTTAATACACCCGCCGGAATCTAGGTCTTAGTTTTCTTCATGTAATCACAAAACCAAGGATTATTCTATATACAGATGTAGTATAGCTTAAGTAATATATAAACAGCCATTTCAAATAACAATATTAAAAAAAATCTTTGGAATATCAAAATGAAACCGAGCTTTAAAGCTACAAAAGTACTAAATGCATCATAATTACGAAAAATACTTCCACATATTCACTTTATATTATGGAAAAAGGGAATATTAAGGTTCTGTATGATTTCTTAACACATCAACACAAGGCTAACTGCTAACGCGACGCACTAGTGTAACAATGGACGGACACACACAGACAAAAACATAGACTGCTTTTTATCTCTTTCCGTATTAATTTTGAGTTGAGAAACAAGATTATCTTTAATATTTAAATAAATATAATAATTTTTAATTATTTTAATCTTCAATAATTAACATTAATAATAGTTAAATCGTTCAAAATAAAGTTATACCTATTATCATCTCAAACTTTGCTAATATTGACGTTTAAAGTGAAGGGTACCCCTCTTGCCCGCTTTCTTCAAATTTTGGGGTATATATACGATTCGTTTCCATTATAATAGTAAGGAAAAAGCGCAATTGCGAAAACCTTTGGGAGGCTAGACGTTTCTCGTAACCCTAGCTGATCGCCGCGTATATCCTAAAAACAAACGATGATAATGGAGTAGAAGACAATGAGACAGATTGGTGTCTATGTGGAATAGACGGAAGACCAGTAGATGGTGGTGTTTAGAAGCCAGAATGTACAGACTGGTGTCCAAGTGGGATGGACAAAGACCAGAAGATGGTGGTGATTAGAAGCCAGTATGTACAGACTGGTGTCCATGTGGGATGGACGAAGATCAAAAGATGGTGGTGATTAGAAGCCAGTAAGTACAGACTGGTGTCCGTGTGGGATGGACAAAGACCAGAAGATAGTGGTGTGAGAACTCAAGTAGAGGAGCCATTTCCGTGACTGTGAAAGCAGTTCGGAAATGGCGAACGCGTTTGCTCCGATTTGGAAACTGCGAACGCGGTCACGTGGGTGTAACAACAGACACACACACAGACACACACACACACAGACAGACACACACACACGACCGTTACAGAACCTCTCCGTGACATACGTCACTCGGAGAGGTAATAAATAAATACAAGATGACCCAGTCATATAGTTTTTACCGCCTTCTAGTGACAAGAATTAGTATTACTATATGCATTATAAGATGACCCCAGCTAATTTAGCATTTCGGGTTTTTTTTTTTCATTGTTTGTAAAATAGCATTCCTATTATGAATAAAATCAATCTAGTAATAAACTACAGTAACTTACTCATTAGGTTCATTTTAAACTTAACCTACAGAACTTTATCTTAATTAAATTACAGAATAATATTTTTTAAACTAGGGTCGGTACTGGTAAATGTGAACGATTCTATTTTTTCTTTAACATTTTGTAGCTAATTTTTGGGCGGCTTAAATTCTTTTTAAAAGGGCTCTATTTGTAGATTGAATATTGAGGATTACGATAAAAATGGTATGAACATTGTAGGAATACGTGGATGAAAGATACGAACCTATATACACACCAACTCGGACTAATCAACTTAAGTTGATGCCAATTTTAGGTGTTGCTTAATACAATACCATCGGGGAATAAGCTCTAGGAAGAGTTAAAATAATCCCACGATAACAAACCTTTAATCGTTAGATAGATCACGTTTTTCACTATAAAATTGATATTAATATCTGTGGTTTCGGTTCGGAATTCGATTTTAGAGTTGGAAAAAACCAGGTAAAAATTCAATTGTTTCAAGGTTAATTAGAATCCTTTTTAAGCTATTTTACTAAAAAATAAAAGTAAAAGTTATAATATTAACTTTAAAATACATCATTGACCCAAAAAAAGACTCAAATTTCGCGCCATTAGTAAGTTTATCAATTTAGCGGTAAGAGGGCGGTAGCTACGACTACTTATTGGGCGGGAAAGCGAGAAAACGAGACAGCTGTTATGCGAGGTATCGAAATAAATAGGACTTCTCAACAAATTATTGAACATTTTGACTCGGGTATTGATTTAACTATATTATCCTATTATCACTTATCACATCTGCGTAAACTTTAATCTAGGTGCATGGATTTAGGGCCTACGTAATGGTAGCTCCTTCAGGGTTGCCACGGAATTTTCAGAACCAAATTCCCTGACTTTTCCAGGTTTTCCCTGACCTTTTTCTCAGATTTTCCCTGACCTTTTAGGCCGAAAAAGTGAATGTTTACTGCACGTTTTAAGTGGTTATAATTAAATAAACTCTCAACATTAAATTTTCCCATGTAATTGTTGCACCAATACAAATAAGAAACATTTTAACTATAAATAACAGTCTAAGAGAGCATTTACTTTACAAAAACAATTCTAGACATTTTTAAGGATTAATCTAGAGTTTTCTGTGTTGAGAGAGCATTAGGAGAAACTTTCATTACTCTTTCAATAAAGACTTATTCCCAGAAGTTTTACCCACTAAATCAAATTCCCTGACTTTTCCCTGACCTTTTCGGCCCATTTTTAAATTCCCTGACTTTTCCAGATTTTCCAGGATTTCCAGGTACTGTGGCAACCCTGTCCTTTCCTAGGGCCTTTTTTATTCCTCCCATTTGATTATCATTGTTGTTCACATTTGGGTCCAGTGTTCAGTCACTACCTCCTTCAGTATTTAGGGTCAGGGTGTTTACATTTACCAGCGATTGTTCACGATTGGGGTCCTCCGAGGGGATTGGGAAATAGGATATTGTGCAAAATTTAAGAGAGTTAAAAAGCTGAAAACATAGCGAATTGTGTATAAAGAATCTTATTTCATATCCTGAAAGTTTCTGGTGTCTAACGTTAGCTCCACGGAGGTTATTCAAAGATTTGCAAAAAGTGTCCATAATTACCAGTACCAACCCTATAGTAACTTCCTCAATCGGTTAGTTTTAAACTTAACTAAACTACATCATTATTTGTAAAGTTATCATAAACTATAGTATCATGATAATATTAATTAAATTAAAGTATAATATTAATTAAATTAAAGTATAATATTAATTAAATTAAAGTATAATATTAATTAAATTAAAGTATAATATTAATTAAATTAAAGTATAATATTAATTAAATTAAAGTATAATATTAATTAAATTAAAGTATAATATTAATTAAATTAAAGTATAATATTAATTAAATTAAAGTATAATATTAATTAAATTAAAGTATAATATTAATTAAATTAAAGTATAATATTAATTAATCTAAAGTAAATTCCTCAATTAACTTACTTGAAACATCATTATTTATAATTATCATTAATCTCACTCGCTGAATGTATGACGTGAATTTATATTTATTTTAATCTTAATTAAATTACAGAATAATATATATTGAACTATTGTAACTTCCTCAATTTTAATTAAATTAAAGTATAATATTAATTAAATTAAAGTATAATATTTATTAAATTAAAGTATAATATTAATTAATCTACAGTGAATTCCTCAATTAACTTACTTGAAACATCATTATCTATAATTATCATTAATCTCACTCGTGAATATATATTTATTTTAATCTTAATTAAATTACAGAATAATATATATTGAACTATTGTAACTTCCTCAATCGGTTAATTTTAAACTTAATTAAACTACATCATTATTTATAAAGTTATCATTAATCTCACTTGTAAACGTGGACTGCTCGCTTAACTAAGTAGAGTAGCAGACGAGTTTTCAAGAGACGATATCATTGGTTAACTCATGGTGAACTTTGCCTGCTAATTCGTTTCTCTCTACATTCAAGACTGATAAGGTTTTAGGAAAAGAACTCTAAGCTTCAGACGTGACTTTGAGGCCGACTTAACGTCATATTAACGTGGTAGTGGGCGATTATTAAATTTCTCTCTCTTAGCGCGAAACGCGCCTAGACTCGAGATGGATTTCTATCCCAGCTCATATCTTATGAAAGCAAAGATCTATATAAGCATTCTGTGGCGCAGTTCTAGCGTGCCGGGTTTCCGAACTGTAGCGTTAACGTTGGTACGTTCGAGTCCCGTCGGGGATTTGGAAATTTGCGAAATAAAATAATTTGAAGGTTAGCTACCCTAGGTCCATCTGTTAGCGTTTTAGAGCATTGTTTATGAATTATGAATAAATTTGAATAAATTAACGCGAAAAGGCGGGGTTAAGACGCCCAACCAGCCGTAACATAGGATATAATGGGGGAAAAAGGGGGTAATATAGGGGGGAAAGCCACTAAAAAAAGGGGGAAATGGGAGGAAAAGAGGGGGGAAAGGGGGAAAAAGTGGGGGTGAAAGGGGTAAAAGTGGGGGTAGTAAATCTTCGGTATAAATGCATTAGTTTTTAGCCCATCAATAGATGGCGCTAAAAACTAAAAATAAAAGAACAATAATAATAGTCAACGCGCCTTTAACTGTATTTCACTACTTTTACTTCCACTGTTGAACCAGCTAGGAGCTACTACCCCATTACATTACACTGCATTATGATCTAAACTACCCAATCAGCACTGACTTGCGTCTGTTAACCATAAAGAGTGACTTTCTAGTAGATTTTTATAGCTACTACATCCCATTTTCAGAGCTAAAGGCCTTCCAAAAGCAGGTTCGAGTATTTATCGAGCCTTGGTTTGATACTCGAAACTTTTTCGAGTCTCAGAAAATCTCTTATCGAGTACTCGCACAGCACTAAAAAATATTTCAAATATTTCCATTTTATATTCTGCAAAAAGGAAATGTTATCGTTTTGTAATAGATCTTATCATCCTACTCGCTTTATATTAACTTTGATGTGCGTGTAGTGTTTCGATTCGGATGCAATCTTCATTACTCGTTCTATATACACTCTCACTTGTGTCATTACATAGTAATAAGTTTATCTTAAAGGAAAAGTTCAGGATACCTAACATTAGACCTTAAATTAACGGCCTCGTTTAGAAGATATCGAAATGATTGATAAAAAAAGTTATAATTTCCCTAATTAGGATTAAAATCCAATTAATTGACCCAAAAATTGAAGAGAGCAGCCGCGCCATTTTTTAAAGTCACGTGATAAACTCGCACACACGCCGTTATTGGCCAAATGGCTAGCGAATAGGAAAGTTAGATTTCTCTACTGCAGACGACGATATTTATTGATATATTCAAGGTTGACTTTAAGCATAGCCCACTAGATCACGCACATCACGACGCAAGCTGCTCGCGCTATAGAAGCCCGTTCAATCGGCCAAAAAGTGCAACTTTTGGATTCTTGGCGAGAAATTCGAAGTTAGCGAAAATTAACATTAAGTTCTATGGGATGAGGAAGGTTTTTTGGCCAGATCCTCTGTCCTATTGATCGAAATGACCTGAAATTTCAATGAGACGTGTGTTTTGACGTGTTTTATTAATCTTAAAAGGATTCAAGCTTCTAGAGTGGATAGCTTTTTTAAAAAAAAATTATTTTCATAGACAATATGATGGGTTCAGTGCTAAGACTGAATATATCGTCAGATCTACTGGTCCAAATGTCCTGAAATCTTAATGAGAGGTGTGTTACAATCGTTTCTATTATATTAAAAAGGATTCAAGCTTTTAGAGTGGATAATTATTTCAATAAAAATTAATTTCCAATGTTATAATTGTAAATTAAGTTTAACTTAATGCACTATATCTTTGGATCTACTGGCCCAAATGTCCTGAAAATTTAATGAGAGGTGTGTTAAAATAATTTAACTTAACACTCCCTTTCCAAGATTAAACGTTTTGCTTAAACATTACGCTAAAAATCTTAGAATTAAACAAAATTATAGGCCCTAAAGCCTAAAACACACCTATTTTGGGGAAGTTCAGAACCCCTGTTTTTCTGCCAAAAGCACTTTATTATGTAAACGCAATTTTAGTTCAAAAATGTGTTTATTGCAAATATCACATATTTTACAAAAACCAAAAATTACGCATAGAAAAATCATGATTAAGAAACGAACTGAAAAGGGTTGGTGAATAGTATCATAATACCAGTTGCAGTTGGCAAAAAACAAAGATTTAGTGGAGAGATAGTTTTAAATTATAATTAATTGTCAAAGAGGTCCAAGAAGAAAAAGCTTCCTCGCAGCGATCCTATGCTTGTTCAAAGACATTCTGAAGCTTCTTGAGTGGTGCTTGATCTTATTTTTGAAGCTTTGTTTTAGCATTTGTCAACTTTTCTTATTTTGACGATATACTTAATATTTTAATCGATTAATCTTTTAAATGCCCCGCCCAAAAAGTAAGGATAACAATTAAAAATCGCCAAGGGTTTTCGAGACATCTGCCCCTCTGCATGTTTACAAATCATAGAAAATTGGTTCAAGAGGTCTATGATTTATAATCTATTAATCCCCAAAAGGCAAGTTTTGGACAAGTAGAATGGGGCTGGTTTTTTTATCGCGGAAAAAGGTTGTAAGTACTTAATTTACAATCGTGACATGGGATATTAATTTTTTTTAAATATAATCGATTGTAACATACCTCTAATTAAATTTTCGGGACATTTGGGCCATTAGATCCAAAGATATAGTGCATTAAGTACTTAGTTTAAAATTATGACATTGGATCTAAATTTTTATTAAAATAATTATCCACTATTAAAGCTTGAATCCTTTTTAATATAATAGAAACGATTGTAACACACCTCTCATTAAGATTTCAGGACATTTGGACCAGTAGATCTGACGATATATTCAGTCTTAGCACTGAACCCATCATATTGTCTATGAAAATAATTTTTTTTTTAAAAAAAGCTATCCACTCTAGAAGCTTGAATCCTTTTAAGATTAATAAAACACGTCAAAACACACGTCTCATTGAAATTTCAGGTCATTTCGATCAATAGGACAGAGGATCTGGCCAAAAAACCTTCCTCATCCCATAGAACTTAATGTTAATTTTCGCTAACTTCGAATTTCTCGCCAAGAATCCAAAAGTTGCACTTTTTGGCCGATTGAACGGGCTTCTATAGCGCGAGCAGCTTGCGTCGTGATGTGCGTGATCTAGTGGGCTATGCTGAAAGTCAACCTTGAATATATCAATAAATATCGTCGTCTGCAGTAGAGAAATCTAACTTTCCTATTCGCTAGCCATTTGGCCAATAACGGCGTGTGTGCGAGTTTATCACGTGACTTTAAAAAATGGCGCGGCTGCTCTCTTCAATTTTTGGGTCAATTAATTGGATTTTAATCGTAATTAGGGAAATTATAATTTTTTTTATCAATCATTTCGATATCTTCTAAACGAGGCCGTTAATTTAAGGTCTAATGTTAGGTATCCTGAACTTTTCCTTTAAATAATTAATTAAATATAAATGATATTAATTATTTTAATCGCCAGTAAATAACTTTAAAAATAGTTAAATCGTTTAAAATAAAGTTGTTCCTATTATCTTTCGAAACTTTGCTAATATTGACGTTTAAAGTGAAGGGTACCCCTCTTGCCCGCTTTCTTCAAATTTTGGGGTATATATACGTTTCGATTCCATTACAATAATAGATAAAAACGCATTCGCGTGAACCTTTGGTGGAAGCCCTGCCATTGGGAGGCTAGACGTTTCTCGTAACCCTAGCCGATCGCCGCGTATATCTTAAAACCAAATAATAGATAAAAACGCATTTGCGTGAACCAATGGTGGAAGCCCTGCCATTGGGAGGCTAGACGTTTCTCGTAACCCTAGCCGATCGCCGCGTATATCTTGAAAGCAAACGATAACGAAGGAAAAGAAGCGAATGTACTGAATGGCGTCCATGTAGAATGGACAAAGACCTGAAGATGGTGGTGCATAGAAGCTGGTGTCAATGTGGGATTGATTAAGAACAGAAGATGGTGGTGCATAGAAGCTGGTGTCAATGTGAGATTGACAAAGAACAGAAGATGGTGGTGCTTACGAGCCTGCAAGTACAGGCTAGTGTCCATGTGGGATGGACAAAGACTAGCAGATTGTGGTCCTTACAAGCCAGTTAGTAAAGACTGGTGTTGGTAGATGCATGGCCAAATTTCCGTGAACCGCGAACGCGTTCCGGAAATCGGGTATTTGTTTGCTCCGATTTGTAAACTGCGAACGCGGTTACGTGGGGTTTGACAGACGGACAGACACACACACACACACACACACAGACAGACAGATACGGCCGGTGTAATACCTCTCCGTGACGTCATCGTCACTCGGAGAGGTAAAAATCATAGCGCCTACCGATGTATCAAGGAGTAGTAGAAAAGGAGAAGAATTTTTTGCTCGTTTTAAACTGAAAACTGTGAACAACGTGAAAAGGGAAAACTTGAATATCGCTCTTTAGCTGAGAAGTGTCAGCAGGTTGCTGTACACATTTCATTGCTGCGTTCTACTGGAGATTGATATTTATTTATGCGTATGGTTCCGATTAGTTGGATAACATTTACCTGCAATTCTTTGGTTTTCTTGGTGCTGAGATAGTTCAGTGGAAGAAGGACGAAAATAGGTACTATGCCAGCAAAGGCTGAATAGCCCAGTTCTTGATACATGAAGGCGAAGCACAGTACTAATTGTACTGGGACCGACCATAAGAGGCCCAGATGTGGCGACAGAATTTGGAATCTGTTCGTATCGACGTACATCGTGTTTAATATTTCGCCCATTGTCAGGTCACGTCGATCGCTGGATGTCAAGCGAAATGTCTGCTTCAACAAATCTCATTAATGAACTAGCGTTTCACTATAACAATAACACTAACTTACTTTATTGTACAGAACATGCATGGTGGCGGATTTGAGTCTAAGTCCTAGTTTGGTGTGGAAAACGGCGCTGCCTTCTTGCAACAAAGATTGCGCAAGACCGGCCAAACCGTAAAGGCAAGCGTAGAAAATCCCCTTCCACAGATGATCTTCGCTCGTCGAGTAATCAATAATCGAACTGAAAATATAAGTTATTGAACTGGTTAACTCGTTTCCAAAGTTTACTTAATTCATTGCCAATCATTTGAAACCTCAATCTTCTTTCGAATCAGTTTTAAAGAGTATTCATAGGAATAACTGACCAAACAGAAACAGAAATGATATTGCTAATGTGATAGGACCTTTCTCTCTTTAAGTGAAACCACAAGGGGTGAAGCCCATGTACAATCTCATTCTTTTTATTTGAATTTAATCTATTATTCTCGATTTCCCATAAATAATCACTTATAACGTTGTGACGTTTCTGAAATAGTGAAATGGTTTACCCTGTCAAAAGGGCAGGACCTATAGATACTACGTCAGACAGAACTTGAAAGACCACTCCAGCAATTAAGCAAGGTCCGATTGTCCTTAACAAGGGCCAAGTGATTGACATCCTTAAATCTCTCGACCTGTTTCGTTTTTCCGATAATCTTTTCATTTCCATTTCATCAACGTCACTATTGATCTCAGCTTGGGGTTTCCAGTGTTTTTCGAAAATGCGCGAGACAGTCAGCGCTCGCTCCGCGTCATTCAAGTCGAACACATCCGATGGCTCCAGGGTTTTCTTCCAACCTTTAAACAGGGTGCTGCAAGTCGTTTAAAATTTAAAAGAAAAACTCGAAATTAAAATACAATTAGCTGCGCTGTTAGAACTTCTTCAAAAAGGGCAATGTATGCGAACACAAGATCTGGAACAGATTTACCTGGTAAGCCATGAATGAACCACGCGTGAACAAAACGATGCTTTATCTTCCCTTGATTTCTTAATGTTTTAAAATAATCATCTTTTTGTTAAGGAATTTTATTAGAAAAATTTAGTGCCTATATTCCATAGAAGGAATACATACAGCTTATAGGAATCATTGAGTAGCCATTTTCACATCGTATGCAGGCGGATTATGTGCGAATAGTTAGACTATCATTGTGCATGACGAATTTTACCTGGCGAGTAATCTATCTCGCTGCACGTAACCTCGCGCCCGCCCCAACAAAGTAGCACAGCTGGAAAGACATCAGAATTATAAGGCGTGACGGATAGCCTGGCCCACAAAAGCCGCGAAGAAATTAACGTGGTATATTTTTGAGCACAATGATTCCTATTAGCTGAATGCATTCCTGTCCATAAGCATGACACTAAAACCTTACTGAGAATTAAATTGAGAACGACAAACGAGAAAGCAAGAGCTCCAGTGTCGAACGTATATTACATTAACAACAAAATGTATGGAGTATTACCATTTTGACCTCGATTGCGTACTTCTGTTTTTCGTAGTGCGTAGAGGCGTCACTCAGTGTGTGTAATATTAGGGTGACTACTACTAAAGGGTAAATTACCGACTCAATTACCAAACCGAAATAGTCCTCTTTGTCGTTCTGAAATATTTGACGTTTTTATTTTGCTGTAATAATATAGATAGAAAACCTTTGCTTACTTGTGAATAGTGTTTCATGATGGTGGATCTCAGTGTGATAGTTTGCGTTAACGTTGAGAAAAACCAAAACATTGTCAAGATTCCGGACAACACCGCGCCACCCTCTCTGCCGTAAATTATGAGGAACAAAGCCAAGATCTGTGACACACGAGTTCCATTTAATTCCTCAAAACATGATGGAATTTTTCAAATTGTCTCACATAAGTTCCAAATTGAAGGACAACCGCCAAATTGTCAACGACTTGAAAATCGCCGTAGTATATTTGTTTACCAAATTTTAAGACACTAATTGCGGCCAGTAACAAAACCGAGAGCTGAAAACATTAAGCAAAACTAGTACCTACGTTGGAACCTTTTGAACATTCGCCTTTAGAATAATTCCAAAGAGGATAAATTGAATGCCGAGAAGGAGTTCATCCTGTGCAGCGCATTTTCTGCCTTACAACGATGATCCTCGCTCAATAAGGACTTACACTTTTCGTAATGGAAAGATGAGAACAATGGACGCTTCGACGCTCCGACTTCGCGATCAGCGCAACTTCTAATGGGAGAAACACCCAGAGTAAAGCGCATGGTACCCAGACCAGGATGGTCTTTTGAAAACACGGTGTTAAATCCGGATTATCAGTGTACCATGTTAAATTGGCGTCCTATTAAAAATAATAACAGGCTTGATAATTAAACGCAAATGCCGTCAGTTAATAAAGTAACATAACTAATAAGAATTATGGAGTTGTAGGAACTGATTGTATCATAGTCCTTGTGACTTTTGTTATCATAAAATAGCAGTAGGTAACACACATTGTTAACTTGACATATTCAATTGTATTCGATACTAATTTGTTATATTTATTGTTCTAAGGGAGCGGTAGCTCCCATAGATAAGACATCATACTGCCTCTAATGTTTAAGAAATTGTTTTGATTTAAATTTAAAGCTTTATGCTTTTTTCATTGATATAACTCGAGAGTAATTATACTAATAATAATGAAATATGATAACCAACAACAATCTGAGCTTAGTTTGGTGGAAACTTAGCAATTTATTGTAACCTGTTGACAAAAAAATATGAAAAAAAAAGCATACCCAAAATGGAGATTCACAAAAGTCATCCAAAATGGAGGAACGCATTTTAAGATGATAAACACCAAAATCTTTGCTAAAATAAAATAAATTAAGCAATTTATTCAACAGCCAGTCGTTGTGATGTTATCGGGCGACTAACTATTACGTTCAACGTTTTCCAGTAAACGTTACGGTATGTTTTGAAACAGTACATTAACAGACCTTCATCGAGTCTCACTAGCATAACACAAGTGGATTTTGGATCAAATTCCCCTACATTGGAGATAAATAACAAAATACCAGACTTTATGCGATAAAATCATTCTTTTATGAACTGAACATTTCGTCCTTATTCGTAGGGAAGATTATATATATGATAATCTTTGGATAGCTTACTATAAACTATATTTGTTGAACATAAACAGTAAAATAAATTTTAACAATTTAGCTTGTAAAGATAGTCTAATCCTTTAATGAATAGAATAATTCATTTCAATTTAACGAAAGAAACGATAGGTCTAAATATCGAGTTACAAAGAAGATAACCGTGTTGAGACTGTGAAGACTAAAACCAAATTTAAGACGGTGGACCTCAAGGGAAGATAATCAGTCCAGGATTGGGTTAATCAAAGGTTACTTATTTCTTGCCCGGATAAGCCTTTGTGGACACCACATCTACGTTAATACATCGGGGGCAATTGTCACGTGCCCCAACGGATAATGGGTCGGATAGCCATGAGACCTCAAAAGTTAATGTTTCACTTTAAAAATTATTCCAACTATAGATTATTTCATTTCAGTAGTAAATTTAGTTCTCCATTTTCAAAGCAGTTGATATTTTCAACTATTTGGAATAAACACTGACTGACGTAGAGGAAGTACAATCCTCCTTGGTAAACGCAAGTGTTCTGCATCCAAAGTAAAATTCCAGGCTTCTTGCTTTTAACGCTTTTATACAACCCTTTTGCAAGAGTTAATATTTAAGATGAATTGTATGGGTTTAAGATAATTATTAATTGATCTTATATAAATGTAATAAATACGCAATCGCTGGGATATATAAAATGTAGAAGATGAAAGTAAATTTTTGATAAAAAGGAAAAGTCACTAATAGTTGGGGATATTATAAAGTACAATCCATAGCATAGACACGGAAGGGAAAAATGCCTTCCCCCGTCTCTCTTTAACAACACGGAGTTTATAATATCGCCTATTGTTACGCGGGTTTTTAAGAATAAGAGAGATATTAGTAATTATTAAGAACACGATTTATTTTCTGACTATCTTTCTTAAAATAAAATATACAAGTGAAGTTGTTTGCAAAATTTGGTACAGTTGGTTTTTTTTATCTCCTCTGGGGCCAAGGTTATTTTCCACTCCAGAGCATACCTGTCCACCATCGCTTGGGCTCACCTCAGCTTACTTTACTTTATAGAAATTCACAACAAGCTCAAAGTTGAAACACTGTTTCCCTAGAGCCTAGTTTTTGCCGGGACACGTGGCAAAAAGTGGAAAAAACCGGCAAAAAGTGGAAAAACCGGCAAAAAGTGGAAAAACCGGCAAAAAGTGGCAAAAACCTTTTCCCTATTGAAATGATAATTAGAAATGCTAACTTTGGCTTTGTATTTGTCATTAGTGTTATTATAGGTCTTCCAACAGCTAATATGTCTCAATCTTAATCAGTTTTATAACATTTATTGTGTTTTAAACGTTCGAGCTAAATCCACTTTAAACTTACAACTTATGAAATTTTTCTCACATTCCAATGATCCTGGTTGCTTCGCATTTGATAACTAAACAATAATTTTATAGTGTTGAGCGAAAAATAAGGACTAATTTTTCATTTATTTGTATAACAAAGCCAAAACATTCTTTGCCACGTGGTTTTCTTCTCCATTTTATACTGAGAATGTAACCCACTTAATAAGCCTATAGAATTTTGGACGTTTAATTTTCATTTCAAATCCGAATTTTTTTATTTTTAAAATTTAGTTCGTTATTTCCACATAAAGTGGAAAAAACAGTGGCAAAAAGGTTTTTGCCACGCGGTTTTTCCACCCCTGGCAAAAACGTGCCAACCCTGCCTAGAGCTCAATGCGAGCTCAAGCTCAGTTAGTTTTTATAAATGAGCTCACCTCGGGCTTGGGTTCAATCACATAATTTTGATGGGCTAAGCTCTAGCTCACGCTCTCTCTTATATCTTTCGCGGGCTCACCTCGGGCTCAAACTCGATAGAATTTAAGGCTCACCTCGAGCTCGGGCTCATTCAGTTTAGTAAGCTCAAGCTCGAGATCAGTTTCAAATTTCCGGAGAATATTTCTTCCAAGCAGTGTAGATGTTGAAATAAATAATTTTGGAGCTATTTTCACGCGATGAATGCAAAACTACAATATACATTTACTATCTAAATGACTTGCACTACTTTTGTATTGCAAAAACTTCGAAACTTCATGAGTTACACTAGTCAGTGGCGGCTCCAGGATATTCTTTGGTGTAGGCTAAAGGTTTTTCACAAATATGGGCCCCCATAATTATTGTTAAGAAAATTTAAGAATTCATTGTTTAAATTGTTTTGAGTATTTATTATTGTAACTCAAAGCCGGTAACTACGATGACGACGAAATTCTTTATACCCACAATTTTGGGACCGTCCACAAACGCTGACCCCCGCCCCCCCCCCGATCACGCTTTTGTCACGATTTCTCAGATCCCTCCCCTAAAACCCACGTCACATTTTAGGCCCCCTCCAACGAAATGTTATCTGTCTTAAGGCCCGTTCACATTACCCAACTTTAGTCAGCTGACAAAGCCGATCTGACCAGTCAGGCCAGATTGTCAGGCAATATGAACGTTTCACCCAACCGTACTATTGTCAGGTCGAAGCTCGGATTTTAATCGGGTAGGTAGGCGATTGGAGTCGGGCCGACTAAAGTCAGAGAGGGAGCAAACCAATCACAATAAGCCTTGGCTATTACGTCATGGGACACGTGATGGTTTTCTTTCAGCTCGAGAGAGAGAACCGAGAGTATCGGCCGTTATTTAATTGTCGATGAAAGCCTGAAAAATGATTTCGGGCCTTGGCCATTTATTAACATGGGTTAATTTTTACGTTTTGATGGTTGTTCCTCATTGAATATTATCAGAAGTAATATAGTAGGGAAGTTTCTTATATTACTTCTGATATTATTGACCTTTAATATGTTCTGAACTGCAAAAATTTAGTGGTAATAGCTTTGATGCTCGTAAAATAGTCGAATTTATTCGAGAATATGAGTTCATTTATAATCCAAAACAAATCATTCCTATCATTATGTACTGCTTTGTACGTCCTCTTGTGTTTCAAAGGTAGTCGGCCCGACTGGTTGGGTGGTGTGAACGAGTGACCTGACTAGACTAAATTGGTTGACAAGTCGGCCTGACAAGTCTATGATTTGTCAGCTGACTAAAGTTGGGTAATGTGAACGGGCCTTTAATTTACAAATTTAATTTGATCAATTTGAAAAGAGACCCTTTTTTCTTGGGTGATATGACGTTCCTCTCAGAAATATTTTGGTCGGCTTGAAATTCAAACGTTCTCTTCTGTTTAGCCTCTGATTTAGCTTCAGAACTTTAATGTCTGGTTGTGCTTTTTTGTAAGCTTCAAAACATTTTCCATAAAGCTTAGTTAAAGGGGCACACTTTATAGGTTGGACAAAAACCTTAGTCTAATCGATCATGGGATTCAGATATCAAAAATGTGCGAAAGAAACGAAACCATTTCAATCCGAAAGGGTATCCGACTCATCCTAGCTAATGCTCAGTTACATTAGAGAGTTTAAGCTGAAACTACGCGTACTCCATACTTAGCAGTCCTTAAGGCCCGTTTTCCATCAAGCTTTTCAAGAAGCTTTTGCTTCAAAAACTGAAGCAAAACACTAAATCGAAATCAGAACCCGTTTTCAAACGCGCTTTTTTGGGCGCTTTTCAATCAGATTCGCGTGAAATAATCGAAAAGCTGATATCCTACATGGGTAGATATTTGCTTTCGCTTTTATCTTAAAAAGCGCTTGGCCAGATAGTCAAGTGGTTACGTTATTTCTCTCGACCAATAAAGTAGTGGCACTCCATGTTAATTTCTCATAGAGCGTAATATAGCCAAGGCAGGCAGGTGCCATTACTCTATAGATCATCAGTATTTTCTAGCGTCATATTTATTGCGATTTTTTTTTTCGAGAGCCGCGGGTTTTAATAATAATAATAATAATAGTAATAATAACAATAGCTTTATTTCATGGACATTTCTATCAGTTTACAACTGGTTTACGTAGGAGTCGGGTTTAAGTTAAAAATGTTAATTAAAATTAAACAATATATTTGACATATTCCAGGATCTTTGTTTTAAAAACAGATATTGAATTAATTCTTTTTATGTCGTGTGGGATAGAGTTCCATAATTTTATTGCCCTGCTTTTTACGGTATAGAAGAAATTGGATTTTGAAACATAGTCTTTATGTATGTATTTCTTGCAATCAGTAAAGTGCAATAATTGCACACGTTTGTAGGTAGTCCTCGTCACGACTCTGAGAGGTAATACTTTGGTGTTCCCAACTTGTTAAGCCTAATACTTCAGCTTGCGTGATAACTTGGCACAAATATAAAAATACGCAAACGCATTAATAAGTATAAGAAATCAATAATATACGTTCCCTTCTAAAAACGGAATTTATCATTTACAACACATTTTTAAGAAACATGAAACTCGCATTTACGTGCATGGATAAATAATCGAAATGCGTCAAATACGTTGTACACCAAAGTTCCTTCGAAATGAAAGTAACTTTTTCTTACACACTGTACACAAAAAATCATTCAAAGTTAACACGAAAGCTAAAATTTCAAATGAAATGTATAGTGTAAGATAATTGTTTTACGTCACGAAAAATATCTTTCATCTGGACTTCAGTACGATCGTTAAACTAAGCGAACTGAAAATATTTTCCTGATGGATTTCCTGTGAAACAAAAATCATAACGCTTAGAAGAATTCGTCATAAAATCCTTCTTTCACACCGGAAAAACAATGGGTTGCGGGACTATGTTTGGGGTGAATTTCACCAAAGTCCATAATAGCGCAGATCTCTTCTTCAAATACAAGTAATGAAAGTTACTCCCTTCAATTATCAAATTATTTAGATAGTGTAGTTTATATCTGAAGTTTTATAAAATCAGTAATTCTTTAACTTTTAGGTCAACGAAGCTGGTGACTATTCCAATTGGAGTATGCGAGGTAATACAAAATAATTGAAAGTCAGCAATCAAGATATAAAACTTGTAAAATTATTTGTTAGGAACTTCAATACCAAGAGTCATTGGTACAATTGTTCAAGTTAATGGACGAGTTTTACCTCAAACTGTTTAACATGAAGTAAGAGGTCTAAAATTGACTATCAAAGTCAGGAACGTAGTTCTGAATACACTTTTAGTGTTACGAGCTTTTAATAATACAAAAAAACATATAAAATAATTAATAATAATAATTATCGAATACTTAGATTAGAGCACGTAGCTATTCCTTATAGTGAACTGACTGCAAAAGGGACCTCGGTCGCACGAATTGAGGTACAAATTCGAAGAAAATAAAACACCCAATTGACCCTGTTCGAGCACGAGTAAGAGACATTTTATTGTTTCTCTAAAGAATATGTCAGGCATTATATTTCCCGTGGAACTTTCGGACATTGCGAAGGACAATTTTTGGTGCTACTCACCTGTATTCTTGACTTCAGAGCTGTTGTTAATTACTGGGCCACCTGCTGAAGTTGAAAATTATTCCATGTCTTTCTTGACCCTTGATAGTGAGGTAAGAATTGAAAGAGAGGCGAATACTCGCTATAGACTTCGCGAAAGATAATTGTCTTTTTCAGGTGTTATATCTGCTTCTTTTGTGTATCTCCGTTCTACCTCTCTTGGCAAAGATTTCCGAGTTTGTTACGAACACTGGTCAGCTAAGACGTCAAAAGAAAACGTCTATTCGTCAAAAAGCTGGAAATTATTTGAATTTCTCATGGGATTTCGTTTGCGTCTTTTTCTTCGAGCGTACGTATACTAACCTTTGGTGACGCATGGGCTGTGGGACAGTGGGGGTGCTAGTGTAACTGTCACCACTGGCGGACACGGGGAGGTCGCCATCTATAGGCTTGAACTTCCGACTTTTGTCGTATTGCCTCAAACTTTGTCGCCCATTTCGATTTCTAACCTTTCTTCTAACCCCATATGGATCTTGCCTAAATTTAAAAGACGAACTTTAAATTATGTTTTAGCCTTTCTTCGGGTTCCGAAATGCATTTCATGGAGGATCATCATCGGTTCGTGGTTGATAGCCATTTTAATTATATCAATATTCATGGGATCCGCCTTAAAAACGGAACTGTACTCAACCGGACACGTCTTGATCGACAGCCTAGAAAGTTTCAGCAAATACACCAAGGGAAAAATTAGATTTAGCCGTACGGATAACTCCGCCACCTATTTTGAAGAATGGGTAAGCTATTTTAACCTCTCCGAGCGACGATAACGTCACGGAGAGGTGTTACACTGGACGTGCATGTGTCTGTCACCTCGTACGCAGTTGGCAACTCGAAGCAAACGTGTTAGGATTAAAGTAACAGGCGGCTCCATTATCACCCCTAGCATGCTGGCTAATCTTCTGGACACGAATTTCACCTTGCCAAAGGCAGGAACCAATCAGACCTAATGCACTAGGTCCCATTGGTTCCTGCCTTTGGTTTAACTAGCCTTTGCCAAGCTTAGCCAACGTGTAGTAGAAAAGGCATCTTTCAGGGGCATCAACGGAGCCGCCCTTTGCTTTAAGCAGTACGCGGCGATCGGCTAGGGTTGCGAGAACCGTCTAGTCTCCCAATGGGAGGGCTTCGACCAAACGTTCACGCAATTGCGGATTTTCTTACCATTTACTGTGAATCAATCGCCTTATATACCCTAAATTTGAAAAAGTTTTTAAAGAGGCATACGCTAGAATTCAAACGTTAATAATATCTATGTTTAAAATTATTTTTGTAATGAAGTTTGTTAAAACGATTTAACTAGAATTAAGGTAAATTAATGACAATTAAAATAATTAACATCAATTATACTTATTTAACTATTTAAGAAAACCTCTTAATTGCGTCTCGACTCGGAGAGGTTTATTTTGGTTTCCCAACTTGTTCTTGGTTATAATAGTCACATGTGATAATCGCGGTGTTACTATAGGAAAAGTCTATAATGGTAACTCAACCGGAATTGTCCCTCGCTTCGAGAGTTGAATATGTGAATCTGGAAGGCTTCTTAGACGTTGAAAATTATCGGGACGTATTTTTGGGAAAATCTGGATTATTTATACCACAGTTTTACCTAGACAATATTATGTCAATTCTTCTGGAAGGCGACCCTGAGTTGAGAAATTTAATCTTTTACTTCAACACAAAGCGAATCAAAAATCTACTTTTTGTCTTTCCTGGCAGTAAAGAGTTGAAACGCTGCCCAGAGTTTATGGAGCAAATGAGTCTTGGGTAAGGATTTATTGATCCCTTATCTACTTGATGAGCATTTTGTTAATTTCATTGTTTTAGAACATACATGGCCACCGAGACAAAATTCACGGATTACCTGTTTTTCAAAAATGATTTCTACATTTCGAGAGTTGTTTGGAAAAAACCAATGAAAAGCCTTTCATCCTTGACAATCAACGAAACATACGGGACATTTTTGCTATTTTTTTACGGTTTAGGAATTGCCACAGCTGTTTTCATTTCTGAAGTTTTAATCAAATGGATCTCTAGCTGCTACTAAAAACGTTTGTAATAATGGCTTTGTTATAACCACCAACATAAGTTTATAAGATATGTTCCATAAGTATGACACCATACCTATACTTCATAATACTAGAGACTTACTACGAGTTAGTTTGAGAACTGCATGCGAGAATTGACTACACGTGGTTTTTGCAGTCCGTCTTTCCATTTAGTCTCTACTGAGCCTTTGAGAGCGCCTCACTAAACGTCGCTTTACCAGAATTTATGACGTTTCACTTAAGTCGCTTCATGACCAACTCTCAGTAAGCAGTAACAAACTTACGGAACATATCTTATGAACTTGCGCTGCAAATTTTCTTGAAGTGTTTTTTAAAACTCGTTTATTTTCCCAACTTTAAAGGTTACACAGAACGAGTGCTGAATACGTTGCTTTATGCACAATCGGGAAACTATATTCACCCCAATGTTTCTTCATTAGTGGTAGATTTTCCATTTTTTGTAACGCTTTCATTATTTGTTATTGTAATTTTCTAATTATCAACAAAAAGCAATAGGGAGTGGGGAGATGGTATTCCTCTCGACTCGAAGAGGTTAAATATGGTTTCCCATCTTGTTTCAAATTATGGCGTAATCTCACATCTCTAGAAATGATGTTTTACATCAATTTCGAGTACAATTTAGCGCCTTTTGAAAAAATAAATTCAGATTGTTATTGAAAAAAAAGTGTTTTTAATTTTAAATATTTTTTTGAGGACGATATTTAATATTTTAAGACAAAATAGTTATTTTGCGAATTTGCGAAATTTATATTAAATGTGGTGAAAAGAAGTTCAAGCCTTTAAAGTAGTATTAGTCTAGTGGGTTTCCCAAATGAGTATAATAAGCCCTTTCATAGTTGAAATTGGCCATTTGTCTAATCAGCGCCACTAGCGGATGGTCTGAAAACTACTCCCATAGAGTCTAGGTATATTTAAGCGGGTTTGCAGAATTTCCGTCAGATGGCGCGGCGTCGAGCCACCTGGCGGAAATTCTGCAAACCCGCTTAAATATACCTAGACTCTATGGGAGTAGTTTTCAGACCATCCGCTAGTGGCGCTGATTAGACATATGGCCAATTGAAGGTTGAGATTACAAGACTGGTTTTTGTGGTTCCCTCTGTTGGAAGCTAATGCTCTTAATAATTTAATAAAATATAATAATATACAGTATACGTTTTTAATCGAGCATTAAAAATACTGGTGTTTTTTTGAGAATTTTAAACATAAAATGTAACATTAAAATAAAAATTATTCATTTGAAATCAATAAAACTACTATTACACCTAGCGACTTAAAGGCGAACTTCTTTTTTGCCAAACTAAACATTTTAGAGCGTACTCTCTCATAGAGGAGGGTACACACACATGCAGATGAGTGTGACTGTAGTAAAGGACATTGATGAGACCTTGGGAACTGCAAGTGTTCCAGATCGATAACAAAATTTTTAGAGTGTTAGCTTTCAACCCGTTTATCATATATTTTGAAAACGTTAATTTTAAGATGAATTATTTGTCCTTCAGATAATATTGGAAGGAAGATATATAAGTTTTATTAACGTTATTCAGACACTTTGCAATCGTTTATATATTTTAAAGCAAATGAAAAGATTAAGATTAAAATTTGTTAAGAGATAATGAAATGGCCAGACAACCATTTGTAATAATAATAACCTAAGCTTTGGGATGTCTACTCTAAAAGTACATGTGGCTTCAGGCGGGCCCCTTTAAAATACGTAGAGCCTCTATGCCAGTCTGGGAAATAGCACACTTCCTCTGGTCCAAAACTAGTTTATTCATTGCTTGGACTAGTTTTTAAATTCGAAAAGTTGGGGTTACTGGTCCTCGGGACCAGTTTATTAATTGCAAATCTATAAGCGAACAAAGACTGGGACCAGTACGGAGACCAGTTAATTACTTAGGACACTAGGGGGGTCACTGGTCCCACGGACTAGTTTAAAAAATATCCTTATTTCCCAGACTGCAGTCTATGCCACAGCTAACCGACAGCGCCCTATACTAACTATTTCCGTTAACCTCGGTCAGTTTTTGAATGAAAGGAGAAAGCGGATATCACCGTGGGGGGAGAACATGCAAAATCTACAAAGAAGTGTTTGTTTCATTCGGTGTCATAGTCCAGGATCGAATCTGGGACCGTCTGGGTTTCAATAAAAACAGGGGGCGTCAAGTAGACTTTCATTAAGATAAGATAATATTTCGAAAAACAGTTGTTCAAAGGGATAATAACATAAAATAAAATTTTCTTCGAATATCCAAACTATGCAAATAAGACAGGGTTGCCACAGGTCACGGAAAACATGGAAAAGTCAGGAAATTTCAAAATGGGTCAAAGAGTTTGGTTAAAGTTGCTAAAATATCTGTGGTTCAACCATTAAGCTGGGTGATGTTTTAAACGCCGTTTAGCAAGATCATAAAAAATATTCATAAAATGCGATTTAAACTAAATTTGTTACTTATATCACACCTTATGTTTAGAACTATAAAAATTTGGGCCTTAAAGTCAGGGAAAATCGTAGAAAATAGTCAGGGCTAAACTGGAATTTCAATCTATAAATTTGGTGGCAACCTTGTAACATCTGTTCAGTGTTTGTATTTTGTGGGTCAATTAATTTTACAATTAATACTTCTTTGATTAGATTTTAGACATCCAATAATCTATCAGTTTAACGCTATCAAAATTGTGCTTTAACGCTAGTTTCATGTACACGTATTAATAAAAATAGAACGAACGTACATCATTTTTGTTTTTCATTTGGACCACATGTGTTAAAGCAGGTCTCCGTCTCAGTAGTAGTCCTGTGTATTCCAAAAAGTAGATAGAATTTGGGGCCTATGCTTTGAAAACGGTGGAGCTAAAAGACCACGCTCTACATTTTCTGTTATCGGCGTCTGCATATCATTAGAAGTTTTTTTTATACAATCTTTCCATATTAAGGCCAAGAGTTTATTGATAAGATGTATTTTCTTCTCAGTATAAAAACGGTATTAACGCATGAAGTTTGACATTTTGTTATTGAGCTGAAATGTAGACGAATGCGTTTTGAAATGCACTTGTGTTACGAACTAGCTTCAAGATCTTAATGTGGGGGATTATACTATCAATAAAATGGTTTATTGGAAGGGGTAGAAAAGATTAGCTAGTCGTTCGATTGACACTTAGCGACTTGTTTATTAAACTATAAAATTGCTTTGGTTAAATTATCTTAATGTTATACGATTTGAAATGGACTCATATAGTTTGGATCACTTTTGTTAATCTCCAATTCTGGTAAGTTGGCGTTTATAATTTTTAAGATATGTTATAGTGAAATAAATTCGAATATTTTAATTTTTTTGTTGACTTATAAAGATTGTAATTATTTTTAACAGGACGCCAATTTAAGTTGGTAGACGAATAACCGGGATTTCACTCCGTTTTTCCAAAGCACAATCTTATTTTGGTTGCCACGCACAGTATTGTGGTTCTTTCGTCCATTGGAAGTGTTGCTGATCGTCAAAAATGTAAGTCTACTTAGTGAAGTTCTATCGTATAAATCCCTTTTACAGCGCGTCATCTGATTGTATCGATAAGACCAAGACCTTGTTAGCTTCATTCAGTATATGCGTCGTCTGAGGCGTTGTTTTCGCGATAATTATCGGATTGTTTTGACGAGAAATCTCGACTTTCGAAAGCTTCTAAAGGGAGTGTGAAGTATTCAAATAAATTAAATCTATTCGCTTTAGAATAATAAAATAAGCTCAAAACTAAAACAAAAATCCCTAGCTGTTTGGGTTAATAAATATTTGAAATTTAACCGAGCATTTTTTAGTCTGTATTTTCTAAATTTTCAAGCAAAATCACATCGGGTTTCTTATTGGCCAGTTTCAACCAATCAAACAATTGTAAACCAACAGTGTAATCGCATCGTGTTCTTGGCACGGAACCTTTTTGAACCTATTATTTCCCCGCTTTCGCGTTTGCTGAATCCTGATTGATGTTGGTACTAGTAATTAGTATCACCATAAGTCTATTAGGTATGTTCCATAAGTATGGCAATTACTTCGTAATGCTAGAGAATTACAGAGAGCTATCACCAGAGCAAGGCGAGAATTGACTACACTCGGTTTTGCAGTCCATCTTCCTATTTAGTCTGTACTAAGCCTTTGACAGCGCCTCACCAGGCGTCGCTTTATGATAATCTATGACGTTTTACCTTCGTAATTTCAAGACAAGCTCTCAATAACCATTGACAACATGGAACATATCTTATGACCTTATGGTATCACTGGATAAAAGACAACTTTCTCTCTATCACCCTCAAGGCGATTATTAATACAATCACACCCTCAAGAAAGATCCCTGAAACTTTGTTTAATAAATTGTTATGACATTTCAAGTAGCACAGACGTGATCCACAACTTTAGTAATTTCGTTTCAGCTTTTGATTCCTTAATGACCTCAACTGGAGTCTTAAAATTCAAAAAACTGATTTACAACGGTGATTTTGAAAATTGATGGCTACTTGACGGTCGTCCTTCAAATTCCGAACCTCGCAAACAAACGTTTTTAAACTTCTTCGCAATGATCGACGCTAGATTCAAATTCAAGATGTTTACAAAATTTTTACTGCAGTGTTTCTCAAAACTCTAACCAAAACTTTTAACACTGAGATGCATCATCATGAAATACTATTTCCAAGTTAGTAAATCTTTCCTGTTCATTTTATAATAATAAAATTGTAAAATTGAATAACCGACATACGCTTTTGGAAATGATTAGATGGGAACAACGAAGGTTTCTTCGTTCTAACTTCGAGGTCAGCGACACTTCCAATGGGAGAAACAGCCACAATAGTGCGCGTGGCATCCAAAATTAAGATTGTATTTTGGAAACACGGAGTGAAATCCGGGTTATCCGTATACCAAGTTAAATTGGTTTCCTATTAAAATAATTTAGAAATTCCATAATTCAAAAGAGACTCAAATAAGGCTTCACTATAACTCATTTACTATATTTTTAAAGTCCTGAAAGTCTTATAATCACAAATTTGTTAAAGTGATAAACACGTAACATACTCGAAAAGGAGATTCGCAAAAGTGATCCAAAATGAATGAATTCATTTCAAAATGAATAACATTAAGATAAATTAGCTTAATCAATTTGTTTAATAATCTTGGTGCTGGGCGGTTTTTTGGAGGACTAGCTAATCCTTTCAACGTTTTCCAATAAACCGTTTTATTGATAGTATAATTCCATACATTAAGATCTCGAGGCTCGTTCGTATAACACAAGTGGATTTCAAAACGTAATCGTGTACATTTAAGCTAAATAACAAAATACCAGACTTTAGGCGTTAAATATGATTTATACTGTATAATTGTATTAAAAATACATTTTATGATTGAACTCTTGTCCCTTATATTTGAAGAAAATATTTTAAAACATAGGCATACTACCAAAGTATGTACAGGGTGTTTCTGGAAAGTCTGGCACAAATTAACAGGCATGTTCCTTGGGTCAAAAGGAGTCCGAAAGGTCCTATGACGTTTTGGGGTAAAGCGCTCCGTTGCGACGTTATGGGCTCTCAAAAGTAGGCCGAAAAACAAGGAGATTTTGCAGAATTATAGCACTAGTATTGTGGTTTTGACCCAATTGTTTTCGATTATTGAGCATAAGGCAATGATCGAAATAAGTTCAAACCTAGTGGAAGACCGTGAACGTGTTAAACGGCCAAAAGCGTTAATCCCTTTGTTTTTACTAATGATTGTAATTAAAGGTAAGGAAAGTAGCTCAGATACTGGTTACTTGTTTGTTCAGATGTACTGGTAACTGACCAGTCTTTTATTCTTTATTTGAATGAACCCCATTACTTTTACAATATTAATTCGAATGAACCCCATTACTTTTACAATATTAATTCGAATGAACCCCTTAACCTTTACAATAATTTGAATGAACCCCTTAACCTTTACAATAATTCGAATGAACCCCTTAAGTTTTACAATAATTCGAATGAACCCCTTAAGTTTTACAATAATTCGAATGAATCTCTTAAGTTTTACAATAATTCGAATGAACCCCTTAAGTTTTACAATAATTCGAATGAACCCCTTAAGTTTTACAATAATTCGAATGAACCCCTTAAGTTTTACAATAATTCGAATGAACCCCTTAAATTTTACAATAAATCGAATCGAACCCATTACATTTACAATAATTCGAATCGAACCTATTACATTTACAATAATTCGAATCGAACCCATTACATTTACAACAATTCGAATGAACCCCATTACATTTACAACAATTCGAATGAACCCCATTACATTTACAACAATTCGAATGAACCCCATTACATTTACAATAATTCGAATGAACCCCATTACATTTACAATAATTCTAATGAACCCCATTACATTTACAATAATTCTAATGAACCCCATTACATTTACAATAATTCGAATCGAACCCCATACTTTTACAATAATTCGAATGAAACCCAATTACATTGTTCTACAAAAATTGTTCAAAATGGGCACAATCAACGTTTAAGCAAACTCTCCATGAAGCACGTTAAGGTACACACATTTAAGCCGTCTGTAAAAAACCTACAACTTCTGACGTTGAAAACTACCCTAATGGTTAGACCAACACAGCAGGGGAAAAATTCGAATTATTGTAAATGTAATGGGTTCAATTCGAATTATTGTAAATGTAATGGGTTCAATTCGAATTATTGTAAATGAAATGAGTTCAATTCGAATTATTGTAAATGTAATGGGTTCGATTCGAATTATTGTAAATGTAATGGGTTCGATTCGAATTATTGTAAAATTAATGGGTTCGATTCGATTTATTGTAAAATTAATGGGTTCGATTCGATTTATTGTAAAATTAATGGGTTCGATTCGATTTATTGTAAAATTTAAGGGGTTCATTCGAATTATTGTAAAAATTAAGGGGTTCATTCGAATTATTGTAAAGGTTAAGGGGTTCATTCGAATTATTGTAAAGGTTAAGGGGTTCATTCAAATTATTGTAAAGGTTAAGGGGTTCATTCGAATTAATATTGTAAAAGTAATGGGGTTCATTCGAATTAATATTGTAAAAGTAATGGGGTTCATTCGAATTAATATTGTAAAAGTAATGGGGTTCATTCAAATAAAGAATAAAAGACTGGTCAGTTACCAGTACATCTGAACAAACAAGTAACCAGTATCTGAGCTACTTTCCTTACCTTTAATTACATTCATTAGTAAAAACAAAGGGATTAACGCTTTTGGCCGTTTAACACGTTCACGGTCTTCCACTAGGTTTGAACTTATTTCGATCATTGCCTTATGCTCAATAATCGAAAACAATTGGGTCAAAACCACAATACTAGTGCTATAATTCTGCAAAATCTCCTTGTTTTTCGGCCTACTTTTGAGAGTCCATAACGTCGCAACGGAGCGCTTTACCCCAAAACGTCATAGGACCTTTCGGACTCCTTTTGACCCAAGGAACATGCCTGTTAATTTGTGCCAGACTTTCCAGAAACACCCTGTATAATATCCTATAGATTAATAATAAAATGACTTTTGAGTGAAAATCGTTTGTCATATTTTTTGGAATGCTCAATTTTCCCCATGAAATCTTTGGCCAAATAAACATTTTCTTTACTTTATTCCCTTTAAACAAATACCCCCTAAAGTTGTACCAATCTTTAAAGGGGTCCGATGCTAAAGAAAAGCAAGGGTTAGCCCTAAAATAAAATGATCGAAATTATTGGGAAATGTCCAAAATATTGGACAAAAGGTCACCCTACACTTTTCTCCAGAAGTGGATACCGACAAACGGCGGATTGAGCATTTATTGCATCATTAAACTCAGTATAGTAGTTGAAATTAAACGCTAATATCCCTTTAAATATCTCTATAATTAAGGGCAAATCTTCCGAAATGTTTGTTATTTTTTCAATATATTTTTAAAATTCCATACATATATTTCCGTCACGAGCCCGTTAGTAAATACTGCCCCTTGGTTTTTCAAGACTGAGAGGAGAATAAGCCTTTCTTTTTATTTTAATTCTTACCACGTACTAGGAATATTTTTTACACAAATTAGAAACAAGTGTTAGTTGGTAAACATGAATGATGAAAAGTAACACTTATACTTAATTGGTTTATTTAAAGAGGAGGGGGGAGGAAGGCCCAAATCTACAGCTGAAATCAAGTAAAATCGCTTTTAAGTCGATCGATTAGCAACTTTATTTTATAATATAAACTATAGGAAGGATCTCTTTGAAATCTAAATTCATTTTAAGAGATTCGAATTTGGTTCTGGATACTTTTTTTTAAAAAGTTTCATCCAATCAAAGCCCTCTTAGCTATTTCTTGAAACACAACGTTTTAGACTACTGGCCTCCATCTAGGATAAAGGGGAAGGATGCGTAATCAGAGAGAGATCGGCGCTAACTGTGGAGCAGCGTCCGGTGGGGCGCAAAAACCAAAAACAATTGGGCAAGAATACTCGGACTAAATAATAAGTGGTTCGTCTGACGTAGACCACCCGTCATAGAGTTCGAATATTCATTCCCCATTTTCTAGGGTCCGGCCCCCAGGACCTGCGCCCAGGGCCGGAAATAAGCACAGGACACTGGACATTGTCCAATAAAATTTTAAAATGTCCCATAATTTTTTTAAACACTAAGGGGGTCACTGGACATTTTGACCAATAACTTTACCGAAGTTTTGATAGCTTGACAATGAAGATGAGACACTATTTATGCACACGTCAGTGGACAATGTCCAATAAATTTTCTAGTCAAATAGGGGGGTCACTGGACACATGTCCTATAAGAAATTTTTCTTATTTCCGGCCCTGCCTGCGCCTCGATTTGTCTCGGATCCTTCCCTCCTCCGCCCTCCCATCATCCTTGTTTGCATTCTAGGCTTCCAGCCTCATATTCACAGAAAAAATAAAAATCTTTTGTTTATATCCGTCCCAGTCCTGAATGAAAGTTTCAGTAGAAAAAGTCGGAAGTGCGGCTAGGCCTCCACAGGGCCGGAAATAAGGAAAATTTGTTATAGGACATATGTCCAGTGATGCCCCCTTTGACTGGAAAAATTATAGGACATTTTCCACTGGAGTGTGCAAAAAACGTTCGCATCTTCATAGTCAAACTATCAAAACTTCGAAAATTTTATTGGTCAAAATGTCCAGTCATGGAGGAAAACGCCTTTCTCTATGGCCCAGTGACCCCCCTCAATTCCAGTGTCCTGTGCTTATTTCTGGCCCTGGGCCTCAATAATTAATATTCCACAGTGGCAGATTCTATGGTGAGAGCATGAGGCTCTCCATTCAAATTTTAAAATGCCGCATAATTTTTTAAAAACTAAAGGGGTAACGTCTGGAACTCTGGACATTTTGACCAAATTATTTTACCGAAGTTTATAGCTAAACTATGAAGATGCGACACTGTTTTTGAAATCTATAGTAAAACATATAGAGGAGGAGTCCAGGGACCAGTTTATTATTTTGGACACTAGGGGGTCACTGGTCCTAAGGACTAGTTTAAAAAAATATTCCTATTTCCCAGACTGGTCGCCGGCCCAAAATCCTTATTTCCCATCCTGCGATGGAAAACTGCATCGATCTTTTCTGCTATTTCGTCTGCTTAACTATAAATTCGAATTTGACGGTGGCATTGTGACAATTCGGCAAAGCCGTACCGAAATATTACTATGACTAATTTAAATATACTAAAACAGTTTTATACCACTGTGTACGCGCAAGTTTATTCTCCTTGCGGAAAGTTTCTTGCTGCTTCAAATAACTATGGGAAAGTTATGCTATTCAAGTGAGTATAATTTGAAATAGTCTGTAAACACTAGTGTAACGCATATTTCGTAGCAAGCTTTTTGGCCTTGTTGGAAATCCATATTCCATGAATATACGCTAAGATTAGTCACTTTATTCAAAGGGATGAGTAAGAGAGCGTAACTACCTTTGTAGTGAAATGAATACACAGCTCCAATTCCTCTCAAATAACACTATAAACAAGGGAAAGTTTGCTTCCTCATTTGCTTTCAACCAATATTTGTTTTATGGTTCAAAGATCATTATTTTTCTCTAAGTTGCAAGCCCCTTCAAACTGTAAAGAATCAGTAACCTTAATCAAAAGTATATAGATATAAAAACAAAAAGTACACATCATTGAAACATGCTTGTGCCTTGTAAAATGAGAAGCCCTCCTTTATCCCAGAATAGAGCTATCTTAGTTGTGACGTCAGTGCCTAGGTAAAACGTCACGGGCTTAGGTTTGGAAGTGGGCGGCCATGTTTGGTACCACTTTGATTCTATAGGGAGCTTTCAGATGGGATAGTAGTACTTCACACCCTCCCAAGTCTTACCGCTGTTCTTGTAGCCATATTGGATGGTCTCAGCTTCATTTCTGCTTTAAACCCACCAATATGGCAGCGTAAATTATGTCACGAGACTCAGCTCCTCCTTCAACTGAAAGCTCTCTATGGGCAAATAGCATGGTTGACGTCACACTAAGGGTTCTGAGATAGCTCTATAGTGTCCCCCCCCCCCCCCCCTCTGCGAATGATTACCTTCCCGACCATGGCACAGGGAACAAGCCTGTAGCAGATGCTAGCAATAGTACCAAAAAGTAATGTTTGGATCGCCAGCATCATGTACTACTTTCTATTAACCTATGACGTCAAGAAGCTCTTATCTAATTCTTTAGTTTGTGTAAGGAGTTGAGAGGAGGCTAGTTTTCTTCTCAGTTTAGATGTCGTACTTTTTGTTTTATATCTATATACTTTTGCCTTAAACTATTCATAAGTTATCCCAAATTATCATTAACATAATTTTCGCATTTGAATTTTTAATCATCAACTGTTTTTTTTTTTGGGTTTTTTTTTTAGTTTAACACCATTTCTGAATAATGATGAGGCCTTTCTACTTCAGAAGCAACATAGTTTTCCAGTTTATCAATTCGAAGGTATGACACCACCTTGGATTAAATCTTAAGACCATTAAAAATAGATGGACTAGCTAGAAAACCCGTTCTTCTAATGGCATCGCCTGTTGTGGCCTCTAGCGGGAGTTTGGCGAAACTTTTCCACTCGCAGATTATGTTTTTTGAGTTGAAAAAGTTTCAGTATTGGTCGGGGCATGGATTAACTAACGCTAGGGATTGTTCACTAACTGTGTTTCCCATGTATTTCTATCGCCAACTTCATGTTCCGAATTATTCCTTGACTCCCCTCTTCATTCCTCCAATTTATTGGACCAAAACGGATGCAGATACAGCGCCATCTCTAGGCAAAATAAATAGTTTTTGCGGATTTTAAAGATGGCGGTGCCCTATTTTAGGCGGGATTTCAATTTTTGACGTCATAGGACACGTGATATTTGGTCCAATTTTCTTTTAACTTCCTGTTAGGGATAGTAGCTGCGGCTAGGGGGAGTTTGGAACATGTATACTTTATCTGTTAGGGGGAACGAACAATCCCTAGCGTTAGTTAATCCATGGTCGGGGCGTGGCGCTAGAGAGGCGCTGCCCTAAAAGAACCACTTGCTGTATCTCCATTCCAGTCCATATGTGTCTTAGATTACATACAACTATGTATGGAAACGTGCCTGCTGTTTATTATCATTATTTATTTCATAAACAAACATAAAACATACCGGCACGGGCATAAGAGCCTATAATAGCTCTTGGACAGAGGATAAATTTAAAAAACAATAATTCTTATTTATTTAAAACAAAACAAGGATATTTCAAGTTTTTAGAAAGCCAGTTATCAAAGAAATATTTTGAAATTGTATAAATACTGGAAACGAGAGGTCCTTTGCCATTTCCCGATAAATGGGGCGCGATATGGGGAAAGAGGGTAAATCTACGTCATAAGGGTAAAATCTGTAGGCCTTTCACATCTCATCTGAAACTTTTCAATACCTTTACAGCTCATAAATCTTGCATATATGCAATGACATCAACTGAAGATTTGCTAATAACGTAAGTTTATAGTAAGTGTAATAGTAAGTTACAAGTTTTTAAAAATGACTGATTGCTGACATAGGTAAACATTTCCCATAGTCCGCAAAGACTTATGGGAGAAGACATAATTTTGCTCTTTACCAATTTTACATGGAGCATAGATATAGTTGCTTTAATGGGTTTACAAAACCTAGCATATTTGCACTCTTTAAATCACCGCAACCAGAAGGGGATAATAGAAGAAGGATGACACTCTGTATCCTCTTAATACTTTAGCTATGTAACGTCATTCTTTCCAGGCTCACCCTTTTTGTTTGCTTTCCCGCTCATCAAACTACAAATGGGCATCGCACGGTGTTGTCAATTCTATAACTGTTTGGTACTAAATCCTCAGCAATCAGCCCACAAACCTCATCTAGACATGGGAGAAAAATTCACAAGCGTGCCTTGGCAAATAATTAAGCGTAATAGAGTAATGATGAGGGAACTATTTATCGCGTATGTGATTTGGTTTAGTAACCTTGCTCCAAATGCTCTGATGTTGGAAAGAATGACGTTACACTTACCCCGCTTTGTGGTACACTTCTCTCGAAGAGAAGTATTATATACTTCTGCCACAACTTATAGATCTACTGTGGTGTTTGTAATAAATCTGACATAAGTTTATATGTTCCATAGGTATATGACACTTCCTATACTTCGTAATGCTAGACACTTAATGAGAGCTAGTTTGAGAATGACAAGAGAATTGATTACATTCGGTTTTTGCAGTCCGTCTTCCTATATAGCCTCACCAGGTGTTGCTTTACAAGAATCTATGTCGTTTTACCTACCTCACTTCATGACAAGCTCTCAGTAGCCAGTGACAAACTTATGGAACATACCTTATGTTCTGATCATTAAAAACTAGTGCACAAATAAGTTTCGAACCCAGAGACATCTGGTGGTGAAATTCTTAAAAGATGGCTAGCCGCGCTTTCCCTTAAGAATATCATCGTGATCTTGAAAATTTTATAAAATATTATGCAAAAATAAGTGTGTTATGATAGGCTTTAAAAAAATACACATTTTCATTTTGAAATGACACATCAGTTAAAGCATAGCACAGCTAAAGTGTATCCCCTACAAGGTGACTTTCCTTAGGAACTCCAGTTTTGGCATGGCGAAGGCAGGAGGCATTTGTGGGCTAGCCTTCGCCAAGCTAACCCCGGACTTCAGGAGGAAAGTAAACCTTGTAGGGGATCTACTGGATCCACTCTTTGCTTTAAATTATGTTTAATGCTTTTTTCATTGAAATTGTAGTTGTTAAAAAAATCATTCTCTATTGTAATTCAGAGGAAGTATTGGTGAACTAAAACTGTGGAACTGGAAAGATTTAAAAAAGAAGGAAGCTAAGTCGCTAGGTCCAGCATGGAAAATTAGCCAAGAGTAACTATATATTATTTTAATCAAAGAATAGAGATAGTATACACACATGGACGATTCATACTATTTACAGCAGGCGGCCCCGCTACCTGTAACCCGTCTGTTTTTGTCCTCCAGGTAGCCCGGCCTCCTACTGTGAATAGTATGAATCCTCCATGTGTGTAACCCATCTATTGGAGCACAATTTGTGAAGTAATAAGAAGTTTACCTTAGTTGTGCTTATAACTTCACATAGTCTTAACCAAATTGTTTCTACTTTTAGGGAAAATTTAACAAAGCCTGAAGTAAATGCTTTGGCAATAAGTTCAAAGGTATTATGAAGCAACAAGTGAAGTATTATTTTATTAGGTATAACCTTGGAGAAGAGATTTAAGTGGAGAAGTTTTATTGGTAGGTCATGTCTCCCAGAATACCTTTCGTTTTAATAGGGGCGTGGCAACTGCTGCCACATTGCGGAATGTTTCGACAATGTTTTTTTCATTTTATTTTTGTGAGGATTAGCTTAAAATTTGAATAGCCGACTTAGTTGTATGACACTATCGAAAGGCTAAGAATGATGGGAAGCCTTCTTTGTTGTCATAGAGATTAGCCTCTCTATCTAACTCTCTCCACCAAGGCTTAGCAAAATCATTGAAACGTAGCTTAGAATTCAGTGGGAAACTTGGTTTCTTTAATGAAAAATGTGTATCTTCAACATTTTCGAACTTTGTTGACATTGTGATTTGTGAATGTTATTTCAGGAATCCAAACCAGTTCTCTTTGCTGGTTGCGGTGATAACCGAATTTATTCCTTTGACCTTGAAACTGGATCGCAATTAGTAAGTATAACATCTGAATCCAACTTATTCCCGATGCGTGTGCCAAGGCTTAACGCACGATTTTTAACTGACAGACCTATGTGAAAATGATGCGTTATCTGCTTCGGAGTAGAAAATATTGAATGGTTCTTCTGTGAAGCAGACGACATATCCTTACGAGCTAGATTTGTCAGTTCAAAGTCGCCCTTTAAGCCTTGGCACACGCATCGGGAATATGTTGGATTATTTTAGTACTCAAGAAGTATAATTGGATGTCTTTTCAGGCAGTATATGATGGGCATGAAGATTATATTCACAGTATTTGCATGTCGTCGTCTGGACAGGAGTGTGTCTCTGGTAGTGAAGATGGCAGTGTAAGAGTTTGGGGTATGTTTAAATTTTAAATTCCAAACACAAAGCATCGATAAGCTACCTCTCAGAGGATTTATAATATTATACTGAGCCTCCATAGAGAGGGTGCCATCTTGTACGGATTTTTAATTGCAAAGATAATTTCAGTATGCCACCAGAAATTTAGGCACACCAGTATGTATTTGAAAATTTACAGGCTTACATTACAAATCGTGTACAAAGTATATACTTTAGCGATATGTGAAGCAACCCGTCTTCTATGTACTAGATGAGCGATTAACTTTTCCTTTAAATTATCAACCTCTCCCTAGAGTCCCAAAATATTTTGTCACTGCTACCTACTCCGCTGAAATTTAATGATTATATCGGATTGACCAGTGTAACAATATTTAATTAAATAGATACAAGGAAACAAGGTGAAGCGGTCAACATCATTCATCCTCACAAGCATGAAGTAAGTCTATATGTTAACAAAATTTACTTTACTGTTATGATGTAGTTGCAGGGCCCCCAGGGGTCCTATAGTTCCTATAAAATCCTATATTTTTAAAACTGTCCTATATAGCCTATTTTTTGGGGTAAACTCGACTACTAGATCAGAAACAGGTGGGAAATAATCATTATCGAAGTACTGGTTATATTATTATTATATTATATATAATATAAATATTTATATTTTTGTGTCCTATATAATCCTATAATAGTGATCGTACGGGGTGAGATTTTTGTCGGGTCGGGTTGCGAAAAGAAACCCGGAAAATCGGGTCGGGTCGGGGTTTTCCTTTTTAATAATATAAATGTAATTAACATATTCTAAAAAATTATACATAGTAGCTATGTACTATGTAATGTAAGGAATTTATTTTCTGTAATTCAGTTCCAAGTTATCACTGCTTTAGTGAATCCAATAGTAGGCTAATCTGCCATATCATTGCTTTTGTGAATCCAATAGTAGGCGATTCTGCCATATCATTGCTATCTGATATAACGTGGAAGGGATTGGGGTAACTAATTGTCCTTGTCCTATGTCTTTGGCAGTGGCTGAAAGGGGTTTCTGGTACTCGTGAAACTCTTCTACCACTTTTTCAATTTCGAAATCAATTGCTCGCAACTTAACACACAATTAATACATTGGCGTTTGAGGGACGACCATGAAATTGCCGACATATATCAGTTTTCTACTGGCTTTCGAAGCCTCGAGACAGAAAAAAGTTAAATATTCAAGCTCGCCCTAATCAGATTCGAGTTCCTATCTACTGCATCACAAAGCGCGACCGTCAATATTAGCTTACCCTCTACTACGGGCCCACCCCGATTTTTTTTAAACCCGACTTCAAAACTGACTGGCCGGGTCGGGTTGGAAAAAACCGGGGATCCCCGACTTCCCGGGTCGGGTTCGGGTTCCCCGTACGATCACTATCCTATAATTCTGGAAAAACGTACTATAAAATGCTATATTTTCATAAAAAAAAAATACCAATAAACTTTGATAATGAAATTTCTTTGCAGTCTTTAAATCGACCACGGTATGGAAAGTGGATAAGTTGCGTGTCTCTAGATTACAATGATGATTGGCTGGTAAATCAATGTCTTTACCATCGTTTTTACCATGTTTTAATGGCTCCCCATTTTTCAGGTGTGTGGCGGTGGCCCAACACTTTGTCTTTGGCATATGCGATCTCTTAACCCAGCAATTCCATTAGTTACAGACAGTACAACTAATGTGGCCCTGTTTTATGAAGACACGGTAATTTAAAAAATTACTTTTTGGTAGATTAGGGAGGGTTTCAGGCTTTAATCATTGGTTGTTATAGATAATATCTGGTGGCTCCTCAGCCAAAGTTCATCACTGGAGCTACACAGGCGACATTAAAGCTGAAGTTCCATCATCAGGATCTAACATTTACAGCATTGGTTTATCCGAAAAAACTCAACCAAAAGTATGGCTACTTATTTTCCTTTTATTATATAATGCTGTCAATATGAATTGTTGTACGTCAATTTGCCATGGGTCTTTATCATATTGTTTATAAGTCTTACTGTAGCGCCATCTTCCGATCAAATATTTTAGAAACAAACTCTAAACCAAAAAAAAAACCGTCGCCATTATAGTTGCCCCTTTTTGATCTCTGTAATTGGTATGAACAAAAGTGGATGAGAGGAAAAGTATGAAAATGGCCAAAAGTCGAGTCGCGAGTCATCAGAGTTTCGCCGTAGTTGACCGTTTAATTGGCGTAGCTATACTGGGCCTGTTCACTCCCTTAAAATAGGTCTTGTGTTTGTTAATTCGCGGTTACGCGGTCACTGTCGTCTGCTATTGTGTATGCTAGAACTTCCTCGATTTGTGTTTGTACAGGGTTCATACAAACCGGGAAAACCTGGAAAAATCTGGGAAATAAATAGTTGACGAAAACCTCAGGGAAATTTATAATTTTTAGTAAAATTTAGGGAAATCAGGGAAATTTGCGTCAAACAAGGCCCGAGTAATTAAGAAAAATGTTCATAAACATCCCCTCCATAGGATTAACATTACACTATACTTTGGAGGCTCATAACTCAGGTTATATTAGAGATACGGGGATGTCCTTTGAGTATGTTATAGTCATATTTGCCCCCCCCCTCCTACGGGAAAAACCTGGAAAACTCCGGGAAGTATATAGGGAAAAACCTGGAAATCTCAGGGAAATTTGTTTTCCAAAAGTTGTATGAACCCTGTTGTAGTCAGGACAGAGTAGCTGGTAATGTTTTAAAAGGTATTATATGGATTTTAGTAAGGTTAGTGAAGCCCATAAAACTAGATACGTTTAAAACAAATCTCGGTAATTTAGCTATAGCGCGAGCAGTTTGCGTCGTGATTCGCGTGATCGAGTGGTATGGTTAAACCAAGGAGCATAAATGTCTGAACTACTTTCAGTCGCGAGTTTGCAAGTCCATCAGTCACTAGTATACTAAATAGTTATTGGTGAAACTTTGAAGTCCGCGTTTTTTAACACAGGCTCTATGGCCATTGTCATACTTTCCCTCTCATCCACATTTGGTATGAATTAATTACCCTGTCATGTCACATGTCCAGTCTATGGTGCATTGTGGTCTGTAAATTCATAATCTGACTCTGAGTGTGGGGTAGAAACACCAAAAAAAAACTGATCTCGGGATTTTTACAAACTCTCGTCCATACAGGGCTCAAGTGACATTAAAAAATGTTTCTATTTTTTTTTCTCTTCCAGTTACTAAGCATTACTGGGACAAGCAACAAAATTGATGTATGCACAAACTTCATGTACCGTGACTTTTCTCTCTCATGTATTTGAATTTTATGAGTGAATGCTAACATTTTTATTAAAGTTGTTCATTTTCATATGAAGCTAGATATAGCAATTCATATCAAATGTTTTGATAAAATGCAATGTAATTCATTTCCAGTCGTCGTTCGTCGGCAGACATTTGTAGCTGTCTGCTGCTAACAACTTGGCGGGAAAAATGTAAATATATGTACGTCATCGCGAAATGACCAATGAACGATTGGAAAAGACTGCCATAAAACCTTCAGAGAATTGTTTCTCTAGACTACAAAAATGGTATCCATCAGGGTTCATACAAACCTCGAAATGTCAGGGAAATAAATCAGGGTTCATACAACTTTTGGAAAACAAATTTCCCTGAGATTTCCAGGTTTTTCCCCATATACTTCCCTGAATTTTCCAGGTTTTCCCGTTTATGGAGTATCCTATGGAGCAAATGTTAACGAAGGAGGGGGGGGCAAATATGACTATAACATAATCAATGGACATCTCCGTATCTCTAATATAACCAGAGTTATAAGCCTTCAAAGTATAGTGTAATTTTAATCCTATGGAGGGAATGTTCACGAACAATTTGCTTAATTACTTAGCCCCCGTTTGACGCAAATTTCCCTGATTTCCCTGAATTTTACTAAAAATTCCAAATTTCCCTGAATTTTCCCTTAGGTTTTTTGTCAACTATTTATTTCCCTGATTTTTCCAGGTTTTCCAGGTTTGTATGAACCCTGTAAATTGTCTAAAAATTCAAGGAAATTTTGAATTTTTAGTCTAATTCAGGGGAATTTGCAATTTTTTGTCAAATTCAGGGAAATTTGCGATGCTTGAGTAAGGCTCTTTCACACGATCCAACTTTTTGACTCAGCTCGATGGGTCAAAAAGTTGTATCAACTTGCCCAACTTTTGAAGGGAAAAGTGAAGTAAATTATTCCTATTCACACGACTAAACTTTTACCGCCAAATGGAACTTTTTAAGCGCCACCTACCTTGGCACTTACGAAATAAGCCGCGAAAAAGGCTTTTTTTGTAATTCATTTTGATTGGCTGGAGAAATGAAATTAAAAAGTTGAGTCAGCAAAAATTGGATCATTGATCCAATTTTTCCTAACCAACTTTTTTGGTGACTCAACTCGTCCAGCGTCTATTCACACGATCCAACTAGTTGATTCAACTCGAGTTGACCCATCAAGCTGAGTCAAAAAGTTGGATCGTCTGAAAGAGCCTTAATTAGTTTGACCTGAAGTTGTCGCTCCAATTAAAATTAACCAATCCCGTAGTTATTACTCCAAAAAAAAAACATTCCTGCAGTTAATAGGTGGCCTTGCGCCTGGAAATATATGAGGAAAAAAACCGGGAAATGTCAAGAAAATCGATTTTCCAAAAGTTGTATGAACCCTGTCCACGGATGAAGAAGCTTGTAGCTCAATAGCAACTTTTCCATAGTTAATAATTACAACAAAGCGATGCAAGAAAACTTCTTTATATCATTCAGTTTACATTAAATTTACAATTCATTAACTTAATCCTCTTCATCTTCACCACCATCATCGTCATTATCATTATCATGATCGTCGTCATCATCCGAATCTGGCTTTTCTGTATTTTCCATTTTTCGTTCTTTTACGTCGTCATCATCAGAGTCTTTATCGGCATCATCATTGGACTTATCATCTTTCTCTTTCTTCAGTCTGGCGATAATTTCCTTTGCAGGGTTAAAGACTCCCATGGTTTGTTGCGCGCAAACGTAACACCGCGTAGACTTTCGATAATTTTCCAGCGCGCATTTTTCACAAAAATAATGTTTGCACTTCGTTACAACAGGATCTTTGAATGTTTTTCTACAAATATAACATTTGAATGGAAGTTTCTCATCATCCGAATCAATTTCGTATTTATTTGGGTCCTCGTTACTGGCACTTGCGTGTTCCATTTCCAATTGCCATCCGTATTTGTAGTCGGTTCGATCGTGCATAAATTTACAGCTGTCGCCAAAACCGCAATAGCCAGTTTCTTTGTAATCTTTACATAGATCAGGTTGATAATCCCATCGTACAGTTGCTCTGATATTTTCGGGCGCGCGTATTGGTCCTTTTCGTACCATTCCGCTTGAAGCGTTGCCCTGAGCTGTATCCTTCTTAGAGATAAATTGCGTGTAGTTGTTCAAACCTCGGTATACCTGAAAAACAGATGTTTTTTATGCTAAATTTTTGGTATTGAATTATTGCATGTGATGGAGCCCTTTGAAATTATTTTACAGGACTGTTTTGAAATTATTTTACTGGACTGTTTTGAAATTAATTTACTGGACTGTTTTGAAATTAATTTACTGGACTGTTTTGAAATTAATTTACAGGACTGTTTTGAAATTATAGAATTTTATATTATGGTTTTGAAATTGTGGAATTTTATAGGATGGTTTCGAAATCATAGAAGCTTATATTACAGTTTCAAAATTGTGGAATTTTATAGGATGGTGTTGAAATTATAGAATTTTACAGGATGGTGTTGAAATTATAGAATTTTATAGGATGGTTTCGAAATTATAGAATTTTATAGGATGGTTTCGAAATTATAGAATTTTACAGGATGGTTTCGAAATTATAGAATTTTACAGGATGATTTCGAAATTATAGAATTTTATAGGATGATTTCGAAATTGTAGAATTTTATAGGATGATTTGAAAATAGTAGAATTTTATAGGATGATTTGAAAATAGTAGAATTTTATAGGATGATTTGAAAATTGTAGAATTTTATAGGATGATTTGAAAATTGTAGAATTTTATAGGATGATTTCGAAATTGTAGAATTTTATAGGATGATTTCGAAATTGTAGAATTTTATAGGATGATTTCGAAATTGTAGAATTTTATAGGATGATTTCGAAATTATAGAATTTTATAGGATGATTTCGAAATTATAGAATTTTATAGGATGATTTCGAAATTATAGAATTTTATAGGATGGTAACTGGTTTTGAAATTATAAAAGTTGATAATATGGTGTTAAAATTATAGAATTTTACAGGATGGTTTTGAAATATAGAAAAATAGTTATGTAAGAATAGTTATAGGAATTGTGGGTAAAATAGAAATTTCTTTACTTTATCATCATCCTCTTTATCTTTCAATTCTTTGTTAATCTTTTGGGCTCTTTCAAATATACTTTGAGCATCCTTGTCCTTTTCAGTTTCAGTCTGAACAGTCGCAGTTGCTCCCATATCGCTGGGACCATCGAATGTTCCTGTAGATTTATACGACACTGATATGTCAGCTTTTGATTCTGCATCGCTACCGCTCTCTTCAGCGTCGTCTTTTTGCAATGCATCAAGTCTATAGTCATATATATATTTTATATGAAGGGGATCAAGTGGATTTTTAGCCAGCTGGTTCACACAAAATATAGAGAATGACCCCAAAGAGTTCCTCTTGGCTCAGGGACCAAAACCTGACCTCCAAGGCTACCTAACATTACCAAACCTACTTTATTTACATTACAACCTTGCCTTGTCTAACACATCATAAATAGAGGCATTTCGCCTGTTGGAAGAGCTCAGATTGGTGAGATAATTTACTCAGCCATATTGGTATGCTAGAGGAAACCTGAAACCCACCAATATGGCTGTCCGAACAGTGGTAAGACTTAGGAGGGTGTACCGTACTACTCAGACAACTGTAAGCACTCTATAGATAGTGCGCTGACAAGTGTTAATTGCCAGTAACATGTGAGAGAAATTCAACTGCTATCTACAACATGCAGACTGAAAAACTTGTAGTTCTGTTTAATTCTGATCATTCAGTTCCAAACCTAAGATGCTCTCACAAATTTCTGGCAACCCTGAAGCGCAGTTAAAGCTAAGAAACGGATGATAAAATTTCTCTAGTCCCATTTAGTACACCGTTGCCTACGTTAATCCGCCGATTTTTATTCTTCGTTTGGCAATTTAAGTTGCCGACTTCTCTCACCTAAGAGCGCTACTAGCTGGACTTAAAGAATTTGAAATATTCATTTTCTCGCGCTTGGAATCAGGGATTTTTGATATATCAACACTCTATCCCTGTTGGAATTTGAAATATTCATTTTCGGGCGCGTTTCGGTCCAGCTATCAATGCCATCTCGCGGTAAAATAGAGAGAAAATAAGAAGCCTCGTTTCTTAAAAGTCGCCCCCTTCGAAGCTACCGCGCACAGGCCTTGATTAACGTAGGCACCGAGTACACACTATCTATACAGTGGGGGTTAGGTTGCAGTCTTAAGCCCTTTCAATTAGATAATGCATAAGCGCACTGAACAAGAATTGAAACCCTGCGTTCATAAGCAAAAGCGCATTCACTAGACTAATGTTACCTTTTCGATTTCGTTCCATGAACCATAGGGTTTTTCGATCCAGACTTCTTCGTTCTTTTCACCACGACAGTTTCATCATCACTATCACTAGAGCTGTCTTTCACCTGACGAATTCTGGCACTTGCTTTTCTTCCTCGTTTCATTAAAAATTTGCACGTTTTCTCCTCTGACATACTCGGTTCACTGGGTAGGCTAAATATTATAGCACAATAAAGATATAAAGTTTTCCAATTTATTAATTCCCTAAAACTTCAATAACTCCACGCAAAATAGCAGTACGGCTTCTCGGTTCAAATTTTCGAAAATGTAGAGAAGCGTCGTCTGCTTCAACCATTTCATTTGAACATAGACATCAGAATACTATAATAAACCTGCGTTTGAACATGGCCCACACGAGCACGCGCTCCACGACGCAAGCTGCTCACACTATAGAGAGCTTTCAGATGAGATAGTAGTATGTCACACCCTCCCAAGTCTTACCGTTGTTTTGGTAGCCCTATTGAGTGGTCTCAGCTTCATTCCTGCTTTAAACCCACCAATATGGCAGCGTAAATTATGTCAGGAGATTCAGCTCCTCTTCCAACTGAAAGCTCTTTAGCAGCTTGCCTCCTGGAGCGCGTGATCAAGTTGGCTATGATTTGAGAGAATTAAGGAAGGAAATAAGCAAATATATTGATAGGGTCAATAGATTGAATAGAAATTCGAGGGAAATAGACCCTTTTGATGTAAGAAAGGGACTCGGGAGTAGCGGGCTATCTCTGCGCACTCTTATAAACCCCCAAGCCTACAGCGCAGACGCTTAAAAGCGGGATGAAGGGAAAGTTTCCAAAATAACAAGCTGGTGCCTGGGACTGGTCCAACCTTAGCTTTAAACTGGTCCCGTTTAGTAGTAACCCCCAAATCCCCACTTCTTTAATTTAAAAACTGGTCCAGGCTAGTAATAAACTGGGTTTGGACCAAACTAGCAATGGCTCCTTCGCTAATTAGGCCTATCAGCATTCAGCAGCCTTCGAAAAATTATTTTTATACGAGTTTCCCCTACAAGACAACGGGAAATGCAGTTCTGATGGAGGACTATCATAGTCAATTCGATCACGCTATTATAACATCTAAATTGGTGAGTTTGTACCTTGCGCCAGTTATTTATTTAGTTCACACGTGCGATGCTTTCCGATGTCTATGTGATCTTCAACAATTCAAAATAATTAGCCTTCTTTAAAGCAAAACTCTGCCAGAGTTAAAAATTTCAAAGAAATTCTCTGTTTTCTACTTCTTGAAGCACTATTGACTATTGAGCATCGAAGTCACCGATAGGTGGCTTCGATTTTGTTCCCGCATAGATATGCGTTTACTATGTCTATGGTTCTCGCTTTTATCACTTCCCGCTCCCGGTCTCTCCTGATTAGATGACGTCAGTGGAAAAGTACCGCATATGGCAAACACGTGGAGTAGCTAGTGCCGAGAAGTTTCCACGCTGTCTAAAAATTTGTACCTTTGCTCTTTCTTTCTTCATTGTTTTCTAAAACGTGGTAGGGACGAAACAGGATGCTAGTGAGACTGTAATTAAATTCAAGTAAGTTTGTTTCAAAATTTTAAATCTAGACTAAACAATCTTTGAAGCTTTATGATCGTGAAATTCATGAAAAATATTTTCTCATTCTAGAAAATATTTTGAAAGAGGGTACCTATCATTATTGAATTGTCTGCCATTATTAGAGATAGGGCTAGTTTATAACTAAGCCATAAAATGTTGGCTCACTTAATTTTGGAAGATGGTACTGTATTTTCCGGTGAGCACTTTGGTGCTGAAATATGCGTTAGCGGAGAAGTGGTTTTTCAAACTGGAATGGTGGGATATCCTCAATCGCTAACTGATCCATCGTATCACGCTCAAATATTGGTGCCCACCTACCCGCTTATTGGAAATTACGGCATTGCGGATACAAACGTTCGAGTCGAAAATGGTTTGCCTCAATCCTTCGAATCGCACCGAATCTGGATATCAGCTCTGATTGTAGCGGAACTAAGCGAACAGTACAGCCATTGGAACGCAACTAAGTCACTCTCGGATTGGTTGAAAGAACACGGTGTACCGGGAATTCAAGGCATAGATACCAGAGAATTAACTAAAATTATCCGAAAAACTGGAACTATATTAGGGAAAGTAGTGTTAGATAAAATAATTCCGGATAGCGTTTCGTTCATCGATCCTAATCAACGTAATTTAGTTAAGGAAGTTTCCGTTACTACATCACGACTGTACAATCCAAATGGGTTTCCTAAAATTGTCGCCGTTGATTGTGGTTTAAAATATAACCAATTACGATGTTTTATCAAGAGAGGCGCATGCGTTCAAGTCGTCCCTTGGGATTACAACCTGGACCCTTCAACTTACGACGGACTTTTTATTAGTAACGGTCCCGGTGATCCAGAAAAATGCGAAATTACTATTAAAAACATTCGTGATGTAATTTCTCAAGACGACCCTAAACCCGTTTTTGGTATTTGTCTCGGTCATCAATTATTATCTTTGGCTGCTGGAGCTAAAACTTTCAAGATGAAATACGGAAACCGTGGTCATAATCAACCCTGTACTCATCATGATACCAAACGTTGCTTTATAACATCGCAAAATCATGGGTTTGCCGTAGATGAAGGTACACTTCCCGAAGGATGGACTCCTCTATTTACCAACGCTAATGATAAAACCAACGAAGGAATAGTCCACAAGAGTAAACCATTCTTTAGTACCCAATTCCATCCTGAACATATGGCAGGTCCGGAAGATTTGGAAATCCTCTTTGATGTCTTCCTCGATGCTGTAAAGTCGAAGATAAATGGCAATGAAGATCTTAACGTAAAACAAAGATTAGCGGCGAAACTAGCTTCAGCTGATATTAACTGCATCAATCCTGAATTTAAACGACCTTCTAAAGTTCTGATTCTGGGATCAGGAGGTCTTTCTATTGGTCAAGCTGGAGAATTTGATTATTCGGGTTCCCAAGCCATAAAAGCTTTGAAAGAGGAAAAAATCCAAACCGTGGTTATCAACCCCAACATCGCGACTGTTCAAACGTCACCTGGCTTATCTGACAAAGTTTATTTTCTACCTATAACGACTGATTACGTCACTCAAGTAATTAAATGGGAAAGACCAGATGGAATACTGTTAACGTTTGGAGGACAAACTGCTTTAAATTGCGGTGTTGAATTACAAAGATTGGGTGTCTTTGAACGATACGACGTTAAAGTTTTGGGTACACCAATTCAGTCTATCATCAACTCGGAAGATCGGCAGCTATTTTCTGATATCGTACAAGAAGTTGGAGAAAAAACGGTTCCTTGTACCGCCGTTTATTCAGTACCCGAAGCTATTGATGCTGCCTCGAAATTGGGTTACCCGATTCTTATTCGAACTGCTTACGCTTTGGGTGGCCTTGGTTCGGGATTCGCTAGTAATCAACAACAGCTAGTTCCTATTGTAACGCAAGCCTTTGTTAGATCTACTCAAGTATTAATGGATAAAAGCTTGAAAGGCTGGAAAGAAGTGGAATACGAAGTTGTCAGGGACGCTTTCGATAACTGCATTACCGTTTGCAACATGGAGAATGTTGACCCATTGGGAATACATACAGGAGAATCTATCGTTGTGGCACCCAGCCAAACGCTCTCAAACGAAGATTATAATAGACTCAGAAGTACAGCAATCAGAGTTGTCCGTCATTTGGGAGTTGTTGGAGAATGCAACATTCAATACGCCGTCAGTCCAAATTCCGAAGATTATTACATCATAGAAGTAAACGCTAGACTTTCACGAAGTTCCGCTTTGGCTAGTAAAGCTACTGGTTATCCTCTGGCTTATATCGCTGCGAAATTGGCTTTGGGAATACCTTTACCTACGCTGCTGAATTCAGTAACTGGAACAACAACCGCTTGTTTCGAACCCAGTTTGGATTACTGCGTCGTAAAAATGCCTCGATGGGACTTCAACAAATTCACTAAAGTTAGTACAAAAATTGGAAGCTCCATGAAAAGCGTCGGGGAGGTCATGGCTGTTGGAAGAAAATTTGAAGAGGCATTTCAAAAAGCGCTAAGAATGATGGATGAATCGCTAAATGGTTTCGACCCTTATCTTCAAACTGTCAGTGACGAAGAACTTTCAAGCCCAACTGACAAACGCATTTTAGTTGTGGCTGCCGCTTTAAAAGCTGGATATTCAATCGATCTGCTTCATGACTTAACCAAAATTGATCGTTGGTTCTTGTACAAAATGAAGAACATCATTAAATGCCACGAGAAATTAGAAGCATTCAAGGGAGAACCCGATTCACTAACTCCAGAAATACTAACCTTTGCCAAGAAACTGGGATTTTGCGACAAACAAATCGCTTCCTGCATAGAAAGCACCGAGTTGCTAGTCAGGAAGCTTCGATACGATAACGGGATAGTACCTTGCATTAAACAGATTGATACTGTAGCTGCTGAATGGCCCGCTGTGACAAACTACCTGTACCTAACATACAACGGACAGTCTCACGACATAGAGTATCCAGGAGGCGATGCGGTGATGGTTATTGGATCAGGAGTATACAGAATTGGCAGCTCGGTAGAGTTTGACTGTTGCGCCGTTGGCTGTATCAAAGAGCTCAGAAAAATGAACAAAAAGACCATCATGGTAAACTACAACCCAGAAACCGTTAGCACAGACTACGATATGTGCAATCGATTGTATTTTGATGAAATTTCTTTTGAAACCGTCATGGACATATACTGTTTGGAGCAGCCTGAAGGCATTATTTTGAGCATGGGTGGACAGCTACCTAATAATATAGCCATGGATCTTCATAGGCAAAAAGCTAGAATACTAGGAACTTCACCGGAATCGATTGACGGAGCCGAGAACCGTTTTAAATTTTCCCGAATGTTGGACAACATTAAAATATCCCAGCCTCAATGGAAAGAGTTAACTACTCTCGAAGCTGCCAAGCAATTTTGCAACGAAGTTGGATACCCCTGTCTAGTACGACCCTCTTACGTTCTGAGTGGAGCCGGTATGACTGTTGCCCATTGCGAGGGAGACCTGGAAACATACTTAAGCGAAGCCGCAGCCGTTTCCAAAGAACACCCTGTTGTCATTTCAAAATTCATAATGGAGGCCAAAGAAATTGACGTGGACGCGGTAGCGAGTGATGGCGAGTTGTTGGTAATGGCTGTATCGGAACATGTTGAAAATGCTGGCGTTCATTCTGGTGATGCCACTTTGGTTACGCCGCCCCAAGATCTGAATAACGAAACCCTAGCCAAAATCAGAGCCATCGTTCACGCAATTGGATCTTCGCTAGAAGTGAATGGACCATTTAATATGCAACTTATCGCTAAAGACAACAAGCTAAAGGTCATCGAATGCAATCTCAGAGTTTCGCGATCGTTTCCCTTCGTTTCGAAAACACTTAACTTTGACTTCGTGGCGCTTGCCACAAGAGTTATCATGGGTGAAAAGCCCGAACCTGCCAACGTCACCTTTGGAGGCGGAAGAGTCGGCATTAAAGTACCCCAATTTTCATTCTCAAGACTCGTTGGCGCCGATGTCACTTTGGGTGTCGAAATGGCGAGTACCGGAGAGGTGGCTTGTTTTGGGGAGAACAGATACGAAGCTTACCTAAAAGCCCTGATAAGCACTGGATTCACTATACCGGAAAAATCCATTTTACTCTCAATTGGAAGTTATAAACACAAATCAGAATTTCTGCCCAGTGTCAGAACCCTGGAAAAGATGGGCTACAAGCTGTATGCTAGTATTGGAACTGCGGATTTCTATTCGGAACACGGCATTAATATTGAAGCTGTAGAGTGGCCATTCGCGGACATTGGTGAAAATACTACTAGAGGCACTCTGAGAAGTATCGCGGACTTTCTGGCTCAAAAAGAATTTGATTTAGTTATCAATTTGCCTATGAGAAGTTCTGGAGCTCGAAGAGTATCATCCTTTCTTACCCAAGGGTACAAAACCAGACGTATGGCCGTAGATTACAGTATACCACTCGTTACTGACATAAAATGCGCCAAATTGCTCGTTGAATCACTGAGACTAGTGTCTTGTAACCCTGTTGTCAAGACACACATAGACTGCCTTACATCTCATCAAATTATACGATTGCCTGGGTTGATCGATGTTCACACTCATCTCCGAGAACCTGGTGCCGAATATAAGGAAGATTTTGATACTGGAACATCGGCAGCCTTGGCTGGTGGAATCACTATGATATGCGTTATGCCAAATACAACCCCGCCAGTAACAGATCGAGAATCTTTAAACATTATCAAGAAATGCGCCCAGAAATCCCGATGCGACTACGGCCTTTTTGTTGGAGCTACACAGGACAACTTTGAAAAACTACCTAGCTTAGCCAAAAATATTTGCGGCGTTAAAATGTATCTCAATACAACGTTTGGACCATTGCATTTACTCGGCATTCAAAATTGGATGAAAATTTTTGAGCATTGCCCACGGAATTTACCAATATGCGCTCACGCTGAAGGCCAAACTACCGCCTCAGTCATATTACTGGCTAGTCTTTACCAGCGCCCGGTACATATTTGTCACGTTGCCACAGAAGAAGAAGTAATTATAATCAAGCACGCCAAAGAAAAGGGACTTCAAGTGACTTGCGAAGTCTGCCCTCACCACTTATTTTTAACAAAGGATAACGAACTAGAATTGGGATCTAAAGGCCAAGTTCGTCCTTCGTTGGCAACCTCCAAAGATCAAAAGGCCCTTTGGGAAAACTTGGACGTCATCGACTGCTTCGCGACTGACCACGCTCCTCACACCTTGGAAGAAAAAATGTCTGAAAAGGCTCCTCCAGGATTTCCTGGTTTGGAAACGATGCTACCCCTTCTACTTACGGCAGTAACTCAAGGTCGTTTGACCATGGACGACTTAGTTAACAAACTCTACTACAATCCTAAAAGAATCTTCAGGCTTCCCGATCAAAAAGATACGTACATTGAGGTTGACCTCAATGAAGAATGGATTATCCCTGATAATTTGCCATTTTGTAAGGCAAAGTGGACCCCATTTGCGGGACATAAAGTAAAAGGCAGAGTTAGGAGAGTTGTCTTAAGAGGAGAGCTCGCCTTTGTCGATGGTAGAGTCTTAGTAGAGCGTGGGTATGGTCAAGACTGTTTCGAACATGGAGACGTGGACAGATCAACCATATACGCCCCGACAGTGGCCAGCACCGGTGCAACATTGCAGATGCTACCAAGCTCTATTATAGCGTCACCAGGAAGAACCACTCCAACGATTATGGCAGGACCCGCAGGCACCGAACCAGTGGTCGGCACTGAAGTGCCGATAGAAACTAAAGCAACATTAGAAGTAGGACTATCGACAAGTGTCAACAAAGAAGCTCAAAGTCAAATGTCCGAAATATACAAGAATATGCTGAAAGAACTTGGAATCTCGGAAAACAAAGCTAGACCTCAAGCCAATGATTCAACCTTTTACCGTCTTACCATGGATCCTGTACTTTCCAGTCATTTGGGTTTGTCCAAGTTTTATCCATCTGTATTCCAGCATGGCCTTCAAGGACGCCACATCGTAACTGTAGATACATTTTCCCGCGACCAACTACACGAACTCTTTAACCTGGCGCATACATTCCGAATTTGCGTTCAGAAAGACAGGCCTCTAGATCATATTTTGAGAGGAAAAATTATGGCGTCGATTTTTTACGAAGTTAGTACTAGAACTAGCTGCTCATTCTCTTCTGCCATGCAACGACTCGGCGGTAGCGTCATTTACATGGATGAAAGTACATCTTCCGTCAAGAAAGGTGAATCCCTCGAAGATACCATAACCATAATGTCGGGATACAGTGACTGCGTCGTGCTACGACATCCCGAACCTGGCGCCGTCTCTAGAGTCTCAAAAATATGCAGAACCCCGTTGATCAACGCTGGAGATGGAACTGGGGAACATCCCACGCAAGCCTTGTTAGACGTATTCACAATCCGAGAAGAAATTGGTACCGTAAATGGATTGGTAGTAACCCTGGTAGGAGACTTGAAACACGGCAGAACCGTACATTCCTTAGCTAGACTATTAAGCCATTACAAAGTGCAATTGCAATATGTATCGCCACCAAATCTGGAAATGCCACAATCAGTTGTTGATTATGTGAAAGCTAAAGGAATTCTTCAAGAAGAGATCTCGTCCCTCGAAGCCGCTTTATCGAGTACTGATGTTTTATACATGACAAGAATCCAGAGAGAGAGATTCACTAGCCAAGAGGAGTACGAAAAGGCGTGTGGACATTTTATCGTGACACCCCAACTGATGACTAAAGCCAAAAAGAAAATGGTTGTAATGCATCCACTGCCACGAGTCTTTGAAATCAGTCCAGATTTTGATACGGATCCTAGAGCAGCTTACTTCAGACAAGCGGAATGCGGCATGTATGTCAGAATGGCCTTGCTCGCGATGGTTCTTGGACGACAATAATTTTGTAGTAAAATTTTATTAAGTATTCTTTACTGTTCATTTATAATTCGATTTATTAATGGTATATGTGCCATATGTTAACTAGTAATTTTTGTTTTTGACAATTTTTATGAATAAAATGAATTACTTTTAAATTTTAGTTATTTCTTTGCTAAGGACATTGTTTCTCTATGGAAGATGACTTTCTATGGATTTTTCAAATACAAGGCAGTTGTTAAATAATCACAAGTTTTCTATAGTTGTCATCGTTTTCAAAACATATTTGGGGGGGGGGGAAATCCGTGGAAAGTCATTTCTCTTAAAGAAAGTGTCACCAAGAAGTGATATCTAGTTGATTAGGGAGAAGGTATAAATTCGCCACATTTCCAGTCCAAACGTAGGTCCGGAGTTAATCCCCGCCTTTAAATTACAACCAGTGTATCATTGGTTCTTGAAAACTCACGTCTGCACGACGCGAATGACGAAAATTACAGTCATATTTTCCGACTGAGGAGAGGCGAAATAGCCCGGCCTCCTTTTACATCCCCCCCTTGTATTTTGAAAGGGGGACTGGGACTATGGCGCGCGGATACTAAGGCATCTTATACCTTCTCCCTAATAAACTAGATATCACTTCTTGGTGTCACATATACTTTACTAATTTTTTTAAAGTTAATTTTAGTACCAGACTGTCCTATGTCATGAGTCAACCTGACATCAAAAAATGTATGTCAAAAACTTCTTTTACAGGATACATTCCGCCAAATAATGCTTGTATCTGTTGTTTTGACGCAGATAACCTACTCTTCTAGTTGGAAACGGTTGTAGGTGATTTTAATTGTGTCCTCATTAACCATGCACAAGCACTTCGCTATTCTGGTTTAGCCGAACAAGAAATAAATCATGGGAAATCTATTGCAGTCCCCAATTTCCAAGATTATCAAAGATTTAAATAAGATATTAACAGGTGAATATATAAAGTATTTGGTCTTGCTCAACTTGTCAAAAAATAAGAAAACGTCATCACAGTTGCGCGCGATTTTGCACGTGACGTAAGTCTAGATGTAGAATGCTCGTGAGGATTTTTTTTTTTCAAACTATAACAAATTTCCTCACGTGCATTCTTTCCATGATCTTACGAATTTGAGCGCGAGCGTCATTTTTCCACACTAGAAATGTCACTCGTGACGATTTGTTATATTTTTCAATTAGCTCCTCCTACTTTATATATTTACCTATTAGATTTGATATAAATAAAATGTCAGTTGAAAGAAAAGTTACGTTGCAATACAGATTATTTAAAAAAATCGTTCAGTATTGATTCCCCTCTTTATTCCCCCAATTTATTGGACCAAAACGGATGTAGAAATAGCGCCATCTCTCGGCAAAATAAATCGTTTTTGCCCAATTTAGGCAGGATTTCAATTTTGACGTCATAGAACACGTGATATTTGGTCCAATTTTCTTATAACTTCCTGTTAGGGATAGTAGCAGCTGCTAGGGGGCGTTTGGAATATGCATGCTTTATCTTTTGGGGGAACGAACTATCCCTAGCGTTAATTAATCCATGTAACAAGTAAGTTCTTGGTAATTTAAAGCAAATTCAGCATGGGTCCAGTGGATCTCCTCCTGAACTCCTGGTTTAGATTGGTGAAAGCTAGGGGGCGGGATTTATAAGTGCACTTATAAATCCCGCCCACAAATGCCTCCTGCCTTGGCCAAACCAAAACTGGAGTTCGTAAGGAAAGTCACCTTGTAGGGATGGACTGGACCCCCGCTTTGATCTAGTTCGATATCCCTTGAAGTATGATAAAATTCCTCAATATTTACTTGTTTTCTTGTGATTTCAAACTTAAAACTTTCGCAACAACTATCCTGGTTCTAGCCTTCATGCCTCAAGAGTTAATTTCTGTATTAACACTAGTAGAAACGTTCCCTTGAAATAATATTTCAAATTGAAACTATCCAAAGATATAAGTAATTAATTTTACTGAGCCACGGTTAGCTCTATCTTTGAAGCAGGTGACTTTGTGATATGGAATTCTATTACAAGAGTCTAGTACCACTTGTCTGCTTTACGGATATGCTTAACATGTAGGCTCTGGGAAGTTTATTGTTCTTATTATCTGAAGTATTGTAGAAAGACAGTTAAATTTGTTTGAAATATTCAGTACTTCATACCCTCTTTTGAAATAATAGACCATGGTCTTTTCCATTATTAGACAAATCCAATCCATATCTTACATACCAAGAAAATGCACGTGGAAGCATGCCAATCGTTAGAGTTAATAAAGAAATTAAATATGTGCCTCTAGATAAAGAGAGCCTGTAACTATAGCCAATTTACAGGGTTCGGAGGAAATTTTTATATTGAAAATCCCTGATTTTCCCTTGACCAAATTTTGCCAGTATCCCTGACCATTTTAAGGTGTTTATAATTTTTACCATTGCTCGAAGCATGCTTTGACAGTCCAAACGAAATCCCTGACCTATCCCAGAGTTTTTAGAAAGAAACTTTAAATCCCTGACCTATCCCAGACTTTTTAGAAAGAAAATTTAAATCCCTGACTCTATCCCAGACTTTTTAGAAAGAAACTTTAAATCCCTGACTCTATCCCAGACATTTTAGAAAGAAAATTTAAATCCCTGACTATCTATCCCAGACTTTTTAGGAAGAAACTTTAAATCCCTGACTCTATCCCAGACTTTTTAGAAAGAAAATTTAAATCCCTGACTCTATCCCAGACTTTTTAGGAAGAAAATTTAAATCCCTGACTATCTATCCCAGACTTTTTAGAAAGAAAATTTAAATCCCTGACTCTATCCCAGACTTTTTGGGAAGAAACTTTAAATCCCTGACTATCTATCCCAGACTTTTTGGGAAGAAACTTTAAATCCCTGACTCTATCCCAGACTTTTTAGAAAGAAACTTTAAATCCCTGACTCTATCCCAGACTTTTTAGAAAGAAACTAAATCCCTAACTCTATCCCAGACTTTTTAGAAAGAAACTTTAAATCCCTGACTCTATCCCAGACTTTTTAGAAAGAAACTTTAAATCCCTGACTCTATCCCAGACTTTTTAGAAAGAAACTTTAAATCCCTGACTCTATCCCAGACATTTTAGAAAGAAACTTTAAATCCCTGACTCTATCCCAGACTTTTTAGAAAGAAACTAAATCCCTGACTATCCCAGACTTTTAGAAAGAAACTTTAAATCCCTGACTCTATCCCAGACTTTTTAGAAAGAAAATTTAAATCCCTGACTATCTATCCCAGACTTTTTGGGAAGAAACTTTAAATCCCTGACTCTATCCCAGACTTTTTAGAAAGAAACTTTAAATCCCTGTCTCTATCCCAGACTTTTTAGAAAGAAACTTTAAATCCCTGTCTCTATCCCAGACTTTTTAGAAAGAAACTTTAAATCCCTGTCTCTATCCCAGACTTTTTAGAAAGAAACTTTAAATCCCTGTCTCTATCCCAGACTTTTTAGAAAGAAACTTTAAATCCCTGTCTCTATCCCAGACTTTTTAGAAAGAAACTTTAAATCCCTGTCTCTATCCCAGACTTTTTAGAAAGAAACTTTAAATCCCTGTCTCTATCCCAGACTTTTTAGAAAGAAACTTTAAATCCCTGACTCTATCCCAGACTTTTTAGAAAGAAAATTTAAATCCCTGACTATCTATCCCAGACTTTTTGGGAAGAAACTTTAAATCCCTGACTCTATCCCAGACTTTTTAGAAAGAAACTTTAAATCCCTGTCTCTATCCCAGACTTTTTAGAAAGAAACTTTAAATCCCTGTCTCTATCCCAGACTTTTTAGAAAGAAACTTTAAATCCCTGTCTCTATCCCAGACTTTTTAGAAAGAAACTTTAAATCCCTGTCTCTATCCCAGACTTTTTAGAAAGAAACTTTAAATCCCTGTCTCTATCCCAGACTTTTTAGAAAGAAACTTTAAATCCCTGACTCTATCCCAGACTTTTTAGAAAGAAACTTTAAATCCCTGACTCTATCCCAGACTATTTAGAAAGAAACTTTAAATCCCTGACTCTATCCCAGCCTTTTTAGAAAGGAACTTTAAATCCCTGACTCTATCCCAGACTTTTTAGGAAGAAACTTTAAATCCCTGACTCTATCCCAGACTTTTTAGAAAGAAACTTTAAATCCCTGACTCTATCCCAGACTTTTTAGAAAGAAACTTTAAATCCCTGACTCTATCCCAGACTTTTTAGAAAGAAACTAAATCCCTGACTATCCCAGACCTTTTAGAAAGAAAATTTAAATCCCTGACTATCCCAGACCTTTTAGAAAGAAAATTTAAATCCCTAGCTGACTCTATCCCAGACTTTTTAGAAAGAAACTTTGAATCCCTGACTCTATCCCAGACTTTTCAGATTGAAGTATGCTTATTTTATGAAGTATGCTTAATTTAAAATAGGTTTGTCGGTTGAACGAACATTGCTACAAATCATTAATTTGAATTGCAGCTTTATTGTTCATCAACCATTTTACTCTGTGTGAACCAACTTGCCCGAAAGCCATTATGTCCACAGACTTGCCTTTCCCTAGGAGAACCTCTGAAAAGACAATACCCATGGACTAACTAACCGACAAGTCAGTATTTACCTAACCAAAAGCTGACGGAAAAAACTCCGAAACAAGCAATAGAGATTATTTTGAAATAACGGAAATAAAGTGGGCTACGTGCAAGATAATCTCCATAAAATGACTTCCACAAATACCCACTCTATATGAACTTAGGTTAGGTTATTTTGACAGCAACAAAGCCGTCAACCTGCCTACCTCGTCGCCTTTCCCGCTTTAAAATCGGTGTTGACAACGTGGGCGTATTTATAGGAGAAAACTTGGCTTGGAGGATTTATTATACTAGAGTATTTTTACAGGAGGCGATTTTCTATTCATACTGTGGTATACCTCAATTTTAATACTGTGTTATTGTTTCGATACCTCTATTTTTTATTTAGACTTTCGTTTTTCAATTAAGACTTTCATTTTCAAATTCAAAATGTGAAGTTAAAAAATATCTTTTCATATATTTTGTCATTTCACAAAGTTTTATTACAATTATATTTAAAAAACAATTACGGCGAGCTGCGCGTGATTGAGTGGGCTATGTCTCTTTCAAGCTACTGGGCCATAGCACCAACCAGCGTCCTTGGATTTTGGATTTTGCAGGTGGCACAGGGCACAGGGAAATGACCAGTTTAAATATTAAATCGGAGGGGGATCACGGATCAGTCTGGGAAATAGCACACTTCCTCTGGTCCAAAACCAGTTTATTAATTGCTTGGACTAGTTTGTTAATTCAAAAAGTGGGGGTCATTGGTCCTCGGGACCAGTTTATTAATTGCAAATCTATAAGAGAACAAAGGCGGGGACCAGTACGGAGACCAGTTTATTATTTAGGACAGTAGGGAGTCACTGGTCCTAAGGACTAGTTTAAAAAAGATCCTTATTTCCCATATTGTCACGGATCAGCGGTTCAAATTTTACGATTTTTCAAAACGTTTCTTGATTCTTGAATTTTAGGAATTTGGCGTTTTGAAGTACAATTTAGTAAACAAACTCCAGACATTATCTCAAATATTTTAATAATCCACTTCTTTAGCTTAGCAGACGACGTGCCCTGGTCCATGGTTATGGACCAATCCATTTAGGGGTTCCAAGCAAATTCCAAGCCGGGTGGGGGAGGGTTCATTTAAAAAATCCTTATTTCCCACCCTGTTTCTGATAAAAATTTTATTAAAAAAATAAACTCAAAGCCCCAAAGAGGGAGCCGCTGTAGCTATCTCTAATAATTACAAAATCAATTGACAGCGCTGTATTCAGTCACTTGATTTCAGTAATTCAGTTTCCCGACTGTCGAGGCTGGAAGAGGTTTGAGTCGATATTGTCGTTTACTTTCAATTAACTTGAACAATAATACCTTGAAAATGTCTACAGTTTTAAGAAAGGTTCGTAAATACTTTGAATTTCCTTGTTTTATCCCTTTGCGTCAGCATTATTACGTTCTTTTCATAACTTTGTTACAATTAATTGGGTCACTTAATTTTCTTCGTTTCTTTATTCGGGAATTTGCCAAGTATTTCCGCGTATTTTGCTTTGAGAAATTACGGTTTATCAGGGTTTAATTATAAGCTTTTTAAGTAAGATGCCAAGTCTTCAAAGTTTAGCATAAGTTTATGAGATATGAACTAATGGTACAACTTAAAGGAAAGTCATATCCCTCTAGGCAGTTATAAAACAATATAAGGACACAGACCCCCTATTTTAAAATTTTAAAGTATTTTGAATATTTTCGACGTGCAGTGCTGTTGGCTATTGCTGCACTCTGTCATGATAGCTGGCAGTAGCTCAATATCAGTTAACCTGCTTTGTTGAGGGGATGGCCCATAACCATGTCTTAAATCCAGAATAGGGGAATGGCAGCCCTCTGCCTTCGACTGTATTAAGCTCTATGGGGAAATAACATGGGGTGCCATTAGTCTATTTCCGTTGTGAATTCAAGGCAATTTTCATAGGATTATTTCTTTTTAATTCAAAAAATAACAGAAAAAGATCTGTTCATTAAGTTTGTAGGCGTTGAATTCCAGTTTTAGCAAAATATTAGAGACTGCTCGTGAGATTAAGCTTGCATAATTGATACAGCGAATTGTGACTAAGATGTAGTAATATCCACACAAATTCCCCTTTACTATTAATGGCAATTATATTAAGCGAAAGAGTCACTGTCTTTCACACGCAGATTAAACTGTGAATGTCACAAATTTACCAGATCGTTTGGGCAAGGTCAAAAACCCCATTATTGCCCCTCTTACTTCAGTGCCTAAAGTTAAAGCTCTTACATAATTTTTGTACAAGGTGCGAAGTACTCCGATATTGGTTATATAATTATTACGTTTGTTATAGGGTAGTTATTTTAATTATATTATTGATGCATTTTTAATATTATCTTTAGTCTTGAATTTAAATTAAGTAAACTGGTTTGCTGGTTTACAGCTGACAATTTTAAGGTCATTTTGAAAGGATAAATTTTCCTCTTTAATTTTGTTTTTTCTCCATTTCATTTTTCGCCTGGCAGAAATTCTGCCTTTCTGACAAACAGTTTTGCGCGTATTTAATGTACATGTTTTATCTCTAGAGTGTACTAGTAAATAATGGAATTTATTTAGCTAGCTTAAAGGAAAAGTTCAGGTATACCTTAAAAGAATTGCCTTTTTATAAATATAAAAGGAAAAATAAATAATAATTAGCATTTAAATAGCCTTAATGAATTTGAATGCTAGAATAATTTAATTTTAAAGATATTTGTTGTTTCAACTTAACAAAATTAACATTTAATAGTATTTTTTATGAAATATTTTAAGATTTTTTTTATTTAGCAGTTACTTTTGAATGACTATTTCTACCATGCACGCAGCTGCTAAAGATAAAAAACCCCAAGTACCCAATAAAACCCGGTGGGCTGGGCTTTTTTAACAAAACCCGCGTGTTTTTGAACCCTGCCCCTCACCCATACCTCTCTCATCCTGTGAGAATTCAACCAATCCCGTAGGGTTAAGAGGTTCAGTCTAGCAGACGCCACTAAGCAAATGGCGGCACAGTAGTAACGTTTTTATGAATAATTAAATGTTAATTATTTTGCAATAAGAGATCAGTTATGATTTAATATTTTTATTTAGAACAAGGTCGCTCTTTTAAGGTATAATGTTATGTTACCTGAACTTTTCCTTTTGGTTGAGTAACACTCTGTGTGAATAAGTTTAAATTCATGCGTATTGTTTGTTATATCTTCAATTGTTTTTACTACACATGCGCGTAAATGTAGTTTCTAGCTCTAGATTAATACGCAGAGGTTTAAGATTACTGTCAAGGTTGAGAATTGCCAAACATTTTGTGTTATGCATATTTTCCATTAAAGGGGGTTTCCACCGTTTCCCCCAGTGTTGCCAGACCATTGTTGAGTCAAGAGATTGTAGATAAAAAGGCTAGCGGTTTAGTTTCAGTCGGTACTAGATCGACTTTGACTCAGAGGGCCTGGCAACACTGCAATGAAGTTTGACCTGAGAGAGGCTTTTTGTGAAAAGTTTATCTAATGATAAGGTTCTGTCTATCTGAAAATGTCTTTGCTTGATTGGTACAGGCTGTTTAGTTATTGTGGTATTTTTACGATATTGCCATGATAAAATATCTCTCTATAAATAAGGTTAAATTCATAAGTACTTCAAGTACTTTTTACAACAAAAAAAAATGTTATTGACGTATTAAGTAGTAATTCTTAATCTCTTAAAGGGTAGGCACCAGATATCGGAAAAATTTTAAGATGAATTTATTTTACACGTATTGGAAGGAACAAATTTATTATTCGGAATATTTATTTATTTAATACATTCTGATTTTTTTTTTTTTTTTGAAACTAATAAAACCCTAAAGCTCCGTAAAAAAATTCTTGTCAGTCGAATTTGGATTGATCTAAGACCGCAATGCTAGTTTTTTCGCTGAAAGGTGGCGCTTTAACTAATGAAATCGCGAGACAAACTCTTCGCTAATAGGTGGCGACAAAGTCAAATGTTTTTTCAGTTACTGCTTAGAATGCTATCTTAAAGCTAAGACCATTAAAAACAGATGGACTGGAATGATAAGCTAAAACCCCGTCGTTATAATGGCATCGCCTGTCGTTTCCCCTAGCGGGAGAGTCCCGAAACTTTTCGACTCGTAGATCAAGTTATGTCTATGGTTTGTGTTGAAAAAGTTTCAATATTGGTCGCGGCGTGGCGTTAGAGGCGTTGCCCTTAAAAGAACCACGTGCCTTATCTCCATTACAGCCTGTCTGTGTTTAATGGTCTTAGCTTAAAGGCAGAGTTCCAGACTAAATCCTGGGCTCTAGGGAACTGAAAAGCGAGCATTGACTCCCTAACAATGGAGCAACCACGCCCCTTTTAAACCAAAGTTGGAAGGGTTCTAGCTAACTGATGGTAGACAATAAGAAAGTCTTTTAAATAATGTTCCTCCCGAATGTTTGAATTCCTCTGATGGAAATCCTCTATCTTGATCATCAGAACCACTTTTCACGGCTTATTTCAGTTAGCTAGAACCATTAAAATTGTGCCCCAGCAGGGACTCTGAAGTGTCTAAAATCGCCAAGGTCGATACTCGGTTTTTAGTTCGATAGAAAAGTAGATATTTCAAAACCCAAAATGAGCCATTTTTCGAAAAACGAGTCTGTACCCCTTTAAAGCTCGGTTCCAATCTCTTTATCTCTGTTGACGTTAAGGAAGGTGTGTTCTTGGCCTTATATTGAACCTGTTCAATGCAAGGGTACAAAATGACTATGGCAATCTAGATTACACAGTATCGGTTTTAATACTATTGAAATGAATTTTGTAATCAAAGAAGTTGAAGATTATGGTTAAATTATGATTTTAAAGTTCAATTTTCTTTGGGAATTTACTTTTTTATTTTATTATCAAAAGAACAAATACTCAGGGTTCATACGAACATGGAAAACAGGGAAAACCTGGAAGTATCAGGGAAATTGGTGTAGAGGAAAAATATCAGGGAAAATGAAAATTTCTTCGAAAAATCAGGGAAAATTATTTTTTTTTTTACAAAAAATCAGGGAAATTAAATAAAGTGAAAGAAATACACTTCAGTGGGACCCATAATCTAATTTGGTGCCCGAAAAAAATCGTCTTATGACGGTTTTAACGCAAAAATAGCAAGATCACAGTTGATCAAAGTCCAAAATCGTGGAGCTCGCTTCGCTCGCTCAGCAAATGTTTAACTTATTATTTAAAATTAATCCAGTTCAAATGAATGTTTTGTTTTTGATTTAAAACGGCATCAATTGCTTTGAATTCTGTAATTTTATTTGCCCCTATTTAGTCACTTTTTGCTTACTATTTCTAAATTAATTAGTCACTTATTCAACTAAAATTGAGCGTATGAGTGAGTATCAGCCCTGGTGTATGGAATTCTGTATTTTGGTACTGTCTATTATAACCTAACAAAGAATGGTAAACATATAATATTTATTTCTTAACCAAAGCTACTGGCAACCATAGAGGCATGAGCCTATACAGGGTGTTACAAAAAGATGTGTCACAAATTCAGGGGCTTACACGTAAAAGCGCTTTACTCGTTGGCTTGACAAAGAAGTTGAATGGGCCATCGTTTTAATGAATGAAAAACCAAGCCACTCAGCAACTACAGCGATCTGAAAACGCCGTTGTAACTTTAGGCCAAATTAAAACACTTTACCAAATTAAATGTTTAATTTTTTGGTCTAAAATGCTTTTAGCTCTGCCCCCAGAATCGATCGTTTCTTAAATATCGAATCTTTTTCAATTATGACCAATTAATTGAAAACAATATGGTCAAGCCATATTCGTCGCTTCACTTGAAGGGAAAATTCATCGCATTTTACGTGATACTTTGATGGCCCGTATCTCCGCGGGTGTTCAGTCTTTGGTGACTTAGTCTTGTTTTGACCCGTAGAATGCGCCCCTGAATTTGTGACACATCTTTTTGTAACACCCTGTATAATGTGGTTGTAGGTATAGTCTGGTTACCCTATTTGAAATTATAACACTCCTCCAATGCAAAAAATGCACCTGGAAATTTATAAGAAGTACTCTGAAAAACCTGGAAATATCAGGGAAATTGGGTTTGGAAATTTCGTATGAACCCTGAATACTAAATGAACATTTAAAATTGCAACCGTATTATTTTATTTTCAATACCTACCTGTCATTTAGAATGAAGCATAAACCTTGTAATCATTGCGCATGCGCGAGAATTAGCATCATAAGTTTATAAGATATGTTCCATAAGTTCGTCACTGGTTATTGAGGGCTTGTCATGAAGTGACGTAAGTCATAGATTCTAGTAAAGCGACGCCTGGTGAGGCGCTGTCAAACTAAATATGAAGATGGACTGCAAAATTTACAGTGTAGTCAGAGAATTTATAATAGGGAGTGGAAGCTCTTGCCCTTGACAGTGCTAAATACAATGTAGCTCAAACAAGTAGGCTGCGACGCTAAAACTGCCCAGGTAAATTTCCGGTCACTTGACTCTCCTTTAATTTTAAAGTTTGCCCTCAATCACTGTTGGTTGTACAATTACCATGAGTTAATAATATGTTAGCTCCCTATAAGTTACTCAGGCAATTCATTTTTATACTCCAGCGTTTTCTCCCGCGCCGCCGACTTCCCAATTATATGCGACGCTCTGCGGCCGCCACGAGAACGAAAATCTTATTTACTCTTCTTTCCGGTTTTTCCCCGGAAGCGCGTGTAGTGGAAGCAAGCCAATGATTTCGGGGCTATTTAAGCAGCCGAATATTTCGCTCAGTAGCCTCGGTTAAGAAAACAGTTAAGAGATCGGATTTAGCTCAGTTGTATAATTTTCAGGTTTCAAGTCACAATAACAACTCTTATCTTTAGCATTCTTTATCAATATCGGCAAATTGCATTGAGTTCCTGCATTTTTTTGTCTCGCCATGATTTAATGTTAAATTGTTAAAACATAGGGTCAGTATGCATAACTGTGGACACTTTTTGCATAACCTTGAATAACTTCCGTTGCTTATATGTTAGACTCAAAATTAAAAAAGCAATGGAGAGAAGCATTCTTAAGACACATTCTCACAAGTTTTCAACTTTTTAAATGGAATACATTTTTCACAAAGTAGAGTTCCCCAAAGGCCGAATTCGTGCTCAACTTTGGACACTTCTATGTAACTTTGGACGCCCCCTTCCTAACTTTGGACGCCCCCTTCCTAACTTTGGACGCCCCCTTCCTAACTTTGGACGCCCCCTTCCTAACTTTGGACGCCCCCTTCCTAACTTTGGACGCCCCCTTCCTAACTTTGGACGCCCCCTTCCTAACTTTGGACGCCCCCTTCCTAACTTTGGACAGCGAAAAAAGGGTGACTTGGGGACGCATTAGGCGAATCGCAATTTCAAAAGTAAAAATATAGGCTTAGGCCGACCTAGACGTATGCCTAAAATATATAAAAAATCAGAAATTTCTTTAAAACAAACTTTATTAAATATGGGGCTACTTATGTAGGTTTTTAGGTATATAGGGCCTAGGCCTATTTAGGCCTACCTATACTTCATTCCTTTTAGGCCTATAGGGGGGAATAAAACGTTTCTTTTTAAGCCCAGTCCTACATCTACTAGGTTAGGCCTATCGCGAGTTAATTAGTGTTAACAAACGGAGAAATCGGACAGCATGAAAGCAAGGAATATGGAGATAGGGAAGTTTCGTGTAACGCTATAACTCCGGTCGCCCAAAAATCCCGTTTTCGGCGTGGATGTGCATGTGCGCACGCGCCGCACTTTTCTCGCGCATCGTGCTGAGGATAGGCGGCACTACCGGTTTCCTGCGCAGTTCAAACTAACGCCGAATATAAGTCACGTGACCTGCTACATTTCATGAAAAGTGATTCCTATACTGACCAAACTTCCCTATCTCCATGTTCCTTGATGAAAGTGTCCAAAGTTAGAAATTTGCCCAGGTGTTTTTAAAGCTGAATATTTCGTCGAATTTCCCGCGTAAGACAGTGTTTAAAATACGGATTATGAAGCCAAAAAGTTGCTCTTTCGAATGGTTTCTAGTTTGTTCAGGTATGATTTCTCTAATTTTCGTCAAACCTTATTTCCCGGGACCAAAGGGTTGACCCCCGTCAAATTTGGCCGTAATTTAAATGGACGAGTTTGGGGAGTGGGCTAATTTGGCTCGTAACGTAGTCGGATGTTATTCTACGACTTTGAAGTATTTTTTTCTAAATTCCTCACATTCTAAGCTTTAAACTAAGCTATTTCATTATCAATTTGATGCATCCAGTAATTAAATATGATTTTTATAATAAAAGTGTCTAAAGTTGCAGCTGTCCAAAGTTAGGCACACTGACCCTATACATTCACGACTAAAACACTCCCTTGGTGAAAAAGCAGCCGACGACTCGAGGTCGAGGAGCCGTACGAGCGGGATTTTTTTCGACAAGAGAGAGCGCAACATTCGGATTTTTTTCCGCGCGGGCGAAATGAGAAGAAATCGCTGGATACATTACGCCTATGGAGCCTAAGTAACTTATAGGGAGCTAACATATTATTAACTCATGCAATTACCCAATAAGGGTTCGCGATTTCGAGTGCGACTGGCGCCATTTGGAGTTGTTATTATAAGTCAGACGTTTCCCTTTCCCCAAAAAGGTAGTGTCCATCTCCCGTAGACCCTCCCGCAACATTCTAGACCCACCCTAGAGGGAGGGGCCACAAAAAATTATACCGGAAATAGACCTGGCCAGTTTTGTTGATCACGTGATTTTTGAGCTACATAATATTCCTCAGTTTCCACTCCTTATTATAAATTCTCTCTGGTGTAGTCAATTCTCGCTTGTCGTTCTCGATCTAGCTCTCTGTAAGTCTCTAGCATTACAAAGTATAGGTAGTGTTATGCTTATGGAACATATCTTATAAACTTATGGTAACCTATAAATGACAAAAGCAATTGTTTTGATTCAAAGATAATTGTTTCTATTTCATTTCTCTCCCACAGCTGCAACCAGTACAAAAAATATGCCTTAAAGCCATTCAACGTAAAACTTTATCAACAACACCTGCAGTATTACAAAATGGATATAATTTTGGTAAATATAATGCAATGGGCACACACTGAATATCACTTTTGAGCTCTCTTCATTCATAATATCACAAGTAGAATAATCTTACACCAAGTTCCTATGTAAGATTTTTTGCCGTAGCCTCTGTGTCTGAAAGTTCTGACGTTAAGCTTTTTAAAGTTTCCAACGGAGCTCGCGTGAATGGAGAGATAAAATTTCTAAAATATCGGCCACGACCGAGAACGAACTTTTGAAGCAGCGCTCCACAGCGGTGGAGAGTGAAGTAAAACAGGCGGGGTTAATTTTTTTATCTGAGTAAGTTCAAGCATGGAGGGTTCATCCACGGTGTTTACGTTTTTTATGGCAACGGCGTATCGTGTGGAGTGCTAACGTTTTTAAAGAGGGTGATTAAGTCGACTTAATGGATAAATTAGAAGCCGACAGAATTATTTTTACTATACTGAGTTTGTTTTGAGAGCCCTAAATCCGTTTCGTTATTTGTAACTTGCTCCGCCGTAACGCAAACTCCGATCGTCTAATAAGATCTCCGTCTCTCTATTGGCCGAGAAGCTCATTGCAAGCGGACCCAACCTCCAGTCCATAAATTGAAGTTTCGTACCTTTTTTAAGGGGGGTGGAATTATTTTAGTGAGAGCCAGCTTTCCGCGGCTGATGTTAGTTGGCGCCGAGAAAAAATGTTAGTAGAGAAAAACTTTGGGTGTTACTCTACAGTAGATACATTCGGCCTAGCCTTGGGATATCAAGTTTTAGGAACACTCGAGATGAGACGTTCGTTAGAGAGAACCTGACACACAATACCTTCATGCCTAAGCTGGAAAGCTAGGTCCTTGGTGTTAGATTATTCACCTTGTGATAATATTAAGATATAGCTCCATTAACAAGATAGAGTGGTTGTAATAGAAATATCCAGAACAACAATTAAAGCAAATGTCGGGTCCTGTGGCACCCCTAACATTCTGGCTGATTTTTACCTTGCTAAAGGCAGTAACCAATCGTAATTCGTCCATGAGGGCGGAGCTAAAACTAGCCTTTGCTAACCTTTCGATTAAGGGTGGCATTTGTTTAAACTAAATCTCAGCCGAGACTTGCTTTAATTAGCACCAAAAATATTTTAAATCTTACAAGGCCTACACTAAAAAAAGATTTGGTGAAAATAGGGGTCAAAAATCAAGACCTTTTTTTCTGTCCCTTAGTGTTAAATGCCTGACAAATTTTATCAGTAATTAACCTGATCGTTGTTGTTCTTAGAAAGAGTAATGGCAATGAGGGAACTTTAAAGTAACGTTAGTACGATCTTGGACCACAATCACCCCCCTCCCACCCCCCACCCCCCGATACCTTTGCCAAATATGAAATATGTAGTTTAGACAGGTAATTAATTAACGAGGGTAGTTTTTATTTGCTATGTAATTACTGATGTGGATATTTGGCACGTCAGTTATAAAGAGTCTGATTTTTATTTCTACTTCTGGGGAATAACCTGTTTTTAGAAAGCAAGTTATAGTTATATCATAAGTTCATTAGATATGTTCCATAAGTTAGACACTATCTATACTTCGTAATGCAAGAGACTTACAGCTCGAGCTAGTTCGAGAACGACAAGCGAGAATTGAAGTCCTACACTCGGTTTTGTAGTCCATCTTAATACTTAGTCTGTACTAAGCCTTTGACAGGCGTCTCTTTACGAGAATCTATGACGTTTCATCTACGTCACTTCATGACAAGCTCCAGTTTGTAACCAGTGACAAACTTATGGAACATATATAACCATAAGTTTATAAGATATTGTTATAATTAATCCACATACTTCATTCTATCACTTAAAATCTTTTGAATCTAATTAACGTATAATTTAATTGTTTACTGCAGAGTTAACCGATGAACAGAAACAGTATCAAGATCTTGCCAGAAAATTCGCCAGGGAAGAAATTATCCCAAAAGCCGCTCATTATGACCAGACTGGAGACGTAATAAACTTTTTTAATTGTTAGTTAATTATTGCTGTGGAAAATTACTACTTCGGTTTTGATTGTGCTTTTGGCAAAATACGTGATATTTGAAAACGAGTTTCTAAACCAGGGAATTGTTCTGGTGCTTCGATGATACTTAAATGTGGGAGGGGCTTAGATCATATCTTGGAGGTGAGCATTAGAAAGTCTATACCTATAGACCATTCCATTATTTATGTGCATAGAAACCAACACACAGGCGAGAAGCCGCCATCTTAGGTTATTTCCCTCGCTCTAAGATTCAACCGTAGACAGTATGTTTCGCACATGCGCAATCGACGCAACAGAGAGGGGGAAAAATTAGAAGTTTGTTTATGGACAATATTCTTAACGGATCACGTGACGTCTGGCTCCTCGGCTGTGCGCCGAGGTAGGCGCACGGTGGAGAGATATCGGACACAAAGACCATAAATTCCGTTAATAATAAATACAAGTGCATTAATTTTCCACAGTTTGATATTATATTTCTTAGTAATAGGTTCATTAAAGGGGCTATAGAAAATTCCTTCCCCTCTATCAGCTTAAACTTTAGTGCTGTGTTGTCAGTCTTTTTGTGAGTCAAGTTCGGGCTTTAACTGAACTGCTAGCCTTTCTCTTGACTTACTAACGACCTGGCAACACTGGCAAAAAAAGTCTTAGTGGAAACTATGTACAAGTGTTCTTATTTTGTATTTATAGTACCCATGGGAAATCATAAAGAAAGCCTGGGAAATAGGTCTATTGAACTTGTCAATTCCTGAGCAATATGGTGAGTAAAATTTACAGGTCATTGCTTATCTGAGGTGGAACTCAATAACTCATGAAAGCAATTTAGTACATGTAAAGGCAGGGCGTTGTGCGCGTTCGACATTTGTGGGCGGGATTTATAAATGCACTTATGAATCCCGCCCACTAGCCTTCGCCAAGCCAAAACGGGACTTTGTAAGGAAAGTCAACTTGTTGAGGAACCATGTGACCCGCGCTTTTCTCCAATGAATTCCGTCTCAAATTACCTTTTAATTTGAAATTCAAACATTTTCACCAAGTTTTACGACCCCCCCCGTCCCGGTGCTTTTCATTTTTATTTCAATTAGACTGGTCTATAGTCACATTTTAATTGTATTTAATATTTCTATAGGTGGTCAAGGTCACAATGTGTTTGATACGTGCCTTATATCGGAAGAAATAGCTTATGGATGTACTGGAGTCATGACAGCGTTGGAAACAAACGGTTTAGGTGTAAGCCAAGTTCAATGAATCGTGTAGCCAATTTATTAAAGCTCCGCGAAGTCTTACAATTTCACCTTTGCCAAACTTTGGGTTAAAAACTTACGTTTGATTTTCAGCAAACACCAGTATTATTAGCTGGAAATGATGCTCAGAAAAAGAAGTATTTAACCCGGATGATTGAAGCGCCAATCATGTGTGTAAGTAAATTGTAATTGGACCCTGAGTATTCTAAAGGCTTTAAGCAACAACCTAACTCGAACAAAAGTATTTCTGATGCTCAAAGATAAAAGATATGCGTATTTCCAGGCTTATTGCGTAACTGAACCCGGTGCAGGATCGGATGTTGCCGGTATTAAAACTAAAGCCGAGAAAAAAGGGGATAAGTGGATTATTAATGGACAGAAAATGTGGATCACTAACGGAGGCGTGGCTAATTGGTAAGCTTTTTAATTTTAAGGGGAATGAGAAGCTTTGTTTGAAAAACCTCCGATTTATATAACAAAAGATAGAATTAATTTCTGTGAATTCAAAAATATCAAGCTTTTTAAAGGGATGTACAATCCGTTATGTATGGGCGGGGCCTATATCAAACTTATCTTCCATCAAATATAGCTCTACTGAGCATGCGTGAAGTTCGTAGCATTATCAGTGCATTGGGAATGGGCATCTACCGTAGAAACAGACGTTTAAGCAGACGACAGCCTAATCACTATTCCAGGAAATAGTAACACTACTACTAAAAAATATAGTTCTTGGGTGCGATTCAGCAGGCATGCGTTATGGCTTTAACGCAAGAAAACTTGCGTTATGATATCACTTTGCGTTAAATTTCAAAAAATGCGATTCACGTGTCGGCGTTACGATATCACGCGTTATCATAACGCCAAATGTCGGGGATATCGTATCGCCATCCGTTTGCTAGCGTTATAGGCTTATCACGAACGTTATAAAACGTTTTCCCGATATTTTACCCGCAAAAATTCAAAATGGCTGCCCTCCGTGATTTTTGTTCAATTATTGCGCGCTGTTTAAATTGCGGAAAGAACAAATTTAAATGGAGAAAGAGTTTAGAGATGATACCCAAACGTTTGAACTGCCGTAAAAAACATTTTCGAATGCTTTTTCGGTTAACTACCACTGACTATAGTTTAATTGAGGCTCTGCGACAGTCTTACTGGGCCAAGGCCCGCAACAATTATTTCAAACGATAGTAAAGCAAGCATTTGTGTTCTGCTTTTATTGAAGTGTAAGTTCAATACTTATAATCGATTTAATATGTTGCTATTTTATTATAAGAAGCTATTTATTATAGTACTGAATAATAATTCCAATGCGCATATTGCATGCCGGGAAACAAACTACCAGGGGCAAGCCTCCATACTGGATAATTACCCTCACGCCTAGAGACACCGCTAGAGTTGGCTAGCCTTCACCCGCAGTGAGCTTGGGATGCCACTAGTGGTATCTCGTGGCGTGAGGAATATTGTACAGCATGGAGGCATGTCCTTGAAAGTTTGTTTCTCTGCACGTAATATTAGTATTGGCATAAGTTTATAAGATATGTTCCATAAGTATGACACTGCCTATACTTCGTAATGCTAGAGGCTTACTGAGAGGTAGTTCGAGAACAGCGTGAGAATTGACTGTACGCGGTTTAGCAGTCCATCTTCCTTTTTAGTCTGTATTAAGCCTTTGACAGCCCTTCACCAAGCGTCGCTTTACGAGAATCTATGACGTTTCCCTACGTCACTTCATGACAAACTCTCAGTAACCAGTGACAAACTTATAGAACATATTTCATGAACTTACGGTATTGGTTAATGGCTTACTTTTTTTTACACTGCTGCACCATGGACGAACCAATACTGAAGGACGGCTGGCAGAGGGAGAAAGTTGAAAAATACTTGTTAATTCGCCTTCTAGCGGGAAATAGTAGCAAACCGGATAGTGGGGGGCATATGGGGGAATCAACGTTCTAAAGAGGGAAGCAGCTAACGTCTTACTTTGTCTAGATGGCGCTACCTTTTTCCGGGATTTGACTCGGTATTTTTCATAACCCCCCCCCCTCCATTTTGGGGCTGAAAAGGGGGAAGTAAGCTTAACATTGGTTGTTTACTCGCTTAGTATGGGGCTCTATGGGCTGCCATCGGTCCTTCAGTATTGGTTCGTCCATGGCTGCACTACCTTCGTGGCGCGAGTTTCGTTGCGGCATAAGCGGCTAAATGTGCGTTTGTTTTTGTTCAAGTTTTATCAACTGAATAAATTTCCCCTTTTCCAATGTATTACTAAATTGGATAAGTTTTTACCCTTTAATGTCGCTACCTTTTCCAAATTGATGCTAATTAGCTCATTTATTGCAACACTTTCCACAATATTGCTATTTTAGTTCCTTTTTACACTAAAAAGAGGCGCACTTTTAGCCACTCGCGGTGCCACTAGCTGATTCCATCTTTAATCATAATTAATTTTCGTTAATTTAAAAGTTCCTATTACTACGTCTTTATTTTCTTCCCTAAAACTTAGCAACATATTCAGTTGCTCTTCGTAAACCTTTTTCCCACGTTTTTAGGTATTGTTGGCATTTTTAAAAGTTGTTATTCCCTCAATATTGTTGAAATTTTCGCGAGCAGACGATAAAATTCAAATTTTTGGCGCCAAAAATTATTTTCTTTGTTAACGCTTTAAGTTATCCCCGCTAGATAGCGCAAATGTCGTTGAATCGCATTTCGGAGTGATATTTAAAATTTGCGTTATGAGATTTGCGTTACGAGCGTAACGCTGAAAAATCATAACGCGTGATATAAAAAATTTATCACTGTGCAGCTGAATCGCACCCCTTGAGTCTTATAGACACGCCCATACATAACGGATTGTACATCCCTTTAATACTCACTCCGATTTCTGCTGGTTATTTGGCCACAATATGCATTTGAAAATGCTTCATATGAAATTATTTGAAATCCAATTTTTATATGAAAGGCTAAAACGTTTCCCCTTGGCTGACGTCACAGATATATTTTTTCACGTGAGATGGCGCCACTCTCTCCGCTATCAGACCCAGAGTTTAGACTGGCGAGAAGCTCGAGACGCCTATAGGATTCCCGCGTTTTTTCCCCCCTCACGTCATTGTGATGTCATGAAACGGGCGAACAAGCTCGACAAGACAAAATTATTGATATATCAAAACTGCAGAGTTTTCGTGATTTTTCAATGGATTTTAAAAATAGAAACTTTGGTTCAATTATATTAAAAACTTGATATTTTGAAAGAGAGACTTGAAAGTGTAACATAATACCACTTTCGTGCTAAAATATGATATGAAATTGTAAATTCGCATACCCTTTAAAAGAAAAATCTAATGGAACAGAATTCTCTTTCATATTTAACAGGTATTTCGTCTTAGCGAGAACAAACCCCGATCCAAAATGCCCAGCTTCTAAAGCTTTCACTGGTTTTATTGTTGATGCTGACACTCCTGGTATAACCAAGGGAAGGAAAGTAAGTTATCGCGTAATATTTCGGGTTTGTAGTGGAAACCGTTAATGTTCTAAAAAGTTAATCAATTTTTAATCAAATAAGGAAATCAATATGGGTCAGCGTACTTCTAATACCGCTGGTGTAACATTTGAAGATGTTGTAGTTCCTGAAGAGGTACATAAATCTTTTGGGTTTATTTCTTTTTAATTTAATTAATCAACGCGTATAGTAATTAAGTTTAATCTCTTTTAAAAGAATGTTTTAATCGGAGAAGGAGCAGGATTCAAAATTGCAATGGGTGCTTTTGATAAAACTAGGCCTCCGGTAAGTAAGACCGACCTTGTTGGTAATGTTAATCAAATTTTAAACACTGATAGTTAAGCTAATAGAAAAGAGCTATAGTTTCAATGTTTCATACTAAAATTTTATTTTCAAGGTTGCAGCTGGAGCAACTGGTCTTGCCCAGAGGGCATTGGATGAAGCTTTGAAGTACTCCTTGGAAAGGAAAACCTTTGGAAAGCCCATATCAGAGGTAAATTATTATTTTGCTCAACAGTATTGCCCATAGACATTATAACACTATTAAGGCCTAAACAAACTATTGGGGAAAGCGTTCCTTGAACGTTTTTGTGAGGGATTTTTCGCTTCTCCTCCTTCGCATGTGTGATAGGGTGAATGACTGGTGGCGCCCCCCCTATCGACGAGCGAAGGAGTAGTGGCACTCTATGTTAACTCCCTATAGGGCATAATAAGTCAAACCCTCGGAGATGCCATTACTCCATTTCCAAATCTACTTCTACATTTATTATGGGCATGACCAAGGCTTAGCTCGCCTTAAATGTTTTTATTACTAATAAATGTATAAAAAAAGACTCTTACCTTCAGAAAACGGTGGTAATTCCTCGAAAGTAAGTAGAAATACAAGTTCCAAGTGTTTTTTAAAAGATTTTACAGGTGTAAAATTTATAAAATACGTTTTTCCGCTCTTAGCTCGTCTCCGCGAATCGCGGAATTTTTTTTTTCCGTATAAAATGGAGTAATGGCATCTCCGAGGGTTTGACTTATTATGCCCTATAGGAAGTTAACGTAGAGTGCCACTACTCCTTATTAATAACTCCTTCGCTCGTCGCTAGGGGGGCGCCACCAGTCTTTCACCCCATCACACATGCTAAGGGGCGAATGCCTTAAAACCGTCACAAAAATGACTCTCAACTGTTCCTCTTGTATCTCTATGGTATTGCCTCTATGTTCAATGGGGGTTACGGTTTTATCTTTATTATTTCGTAGCACCAAGCAGTTCAGTTTATGTTAGCGGATATGGCCATCGGAGTTGAAACTTCACGCCTGGCTTGGATGAAAGCCGCCTGGGAAGTTGATCACGGAATAAAGAATACTTTTATGGCTTCAATCGCTAAGTGCCTTGCTGGAGATGTTGCTAATAAATGTGCCACAGATGCTGTACAAGTAAGAAATTACTTCTATTCGTAAAAATTGTGGGTTCGTACGAAGGAATTTGGAAAATGGTGGGATAGTCAGGGATTCAAGGTTTTGTCCTAAAAAGTCGGGGACATGTCAGGGATTCAAGGTTTTGTCCTAAAAAGTCGGGGACATGTCAGGGATTCAAGGTTTTGTCCTAAAAAGTCGGGGACATGTCAGGGATTTCATTTAGTAGCTCAAACCATGCTTCGAGCCATGCTAAATATCGGCCAGGTGTGATGAACTGGGCTCTGGTCAGGCATATAGTGGTCAGAGGGTCGTAGTTTAATATGGCTCCTCTTTCCACCAAAATGTCGGCAAGCTTTACAGAGTGGAAGGCTCGTGGAATGCATTAGATTGGCTAAGCGGAGGCATGATTTTTAATGGGGGATATTTTCACCCCTTTGCCCACTTTGGTCAGAGATAAACTACAAAAATCAGGGATTTTCAATAAAAAAAGTTTCGTCCGAACCCTGATTAACTTGATGTTTATAAAGAGAAACTGATAAACCATAACAAATCAATAGATCTTTGGAGGAGCTGGATTTAACAGCGAGTATCCTGTTGAGAAACTAATGAGAGATGCGAAAATATACCAAGTAACACCTCTTACCATTTTTCACTGCGAAGAGTTCGAAAACGTACAATTTTTTAAGTTACTTTTACCCTTTCTTTCTAGATATATGAAGGAACTGCGCAAATTCAACGCATGATCATCAGTCGTGAACTTTTAAATAAGGCGAAAGCTTAAAGTTTAAAAAGAATATCTACAATGAAATAATACTATGCTGATCACATATTGACTGACCTGATATGGCTCATAAATTTTCAATTTAAATTAAGCTTGTTATATTATAGTTTAAACAAATTTAATTGTAATGTATTGCATTGATATATCAATAAATAATATTTTCACATAATAAAAGGTATGCGAAGGTGATTGCACAAAGGGGAAACTGTAATTGTGAACTTATTTCCACTTATCATTAAAGCTAATTAAGACAATTAAACAGATGGACTGTAATGGTAAGCTAAAACCCTGTTCTAATGGCAACACCTGTCGTCGCCCCATGGGGGGGGGGGAGTCCCAAAACCTTTCGACGGTGGGCTATTTCCATCACAAGCTAAACTGCAAAATCCGAATTTCATCACTTAGGAAAAGTATACAAATCTTTTGAAGCGTTAACAGCTGGCCGAGATAGGGTGCTAATGTAACGCGCGAGTCCAGAGGTTCTCCTACAGGTTGACTTACCTTCTGAACTTCGAGTTTAGCTACTAGAACGCGAGTACTACTTGAAATAGGCCAAGCTATTTTAGCATGGAACTAAAGTTTTTGACTGTGGGGTGGCGTAGCGGTTAGCGCTTTCGCCTCGCAGCAAGAGGATCCCGGGTTCGATCCCGGACTGTGGCACCGGGTGAAAAATCTGGGAATAAATCCTGCGTAGAGTTTGCAAGTTCTCTAACCGCTTGTTAAAAGGAGTTTTCCTCCGAGGTCTAACCCGGTTTCTCCTTTCCATCAAAACTTGCAGAGGTTAACGGTAATAGTTCGTATAGGGCGCTGTAGGTTAGCTGTGGCATAGGGGCTAGCCACCACCCCTCTACACATTGTAAAGGGACCCCCCTGTAAACAAGCCACAGGCTTAGTGTGGAAATCCCTTCATAGACAAAGCTTAGATTATTATTATTATTATTATTAACCAAGACATTTAAATTTTATTTTGCGTAATGTTTCTCATTAAGTTAACAAACAACTTTATACAACCATTTTCCACGCATAAACTTTATTTTAATAGTTTTAGAAATTTAAGCTATTATTGTGACCTTCTCCCTTAAACATAGAAAGCGTACAGTCAATTAAATCATTGTTTTTCATGATCTCCTTTATGTAGCGGATATTTATCAAAACATGATCAAAATAAATAGTTTTTTTCCCACAATATATTACACCTTGTTATTTTACGAGTAGTTAGTTTTAATTTTAACATGGTTGTTAGTAGGAACTAGAATATGTATTTCACATATTTCAAAAACTCCCTCACACTCATGGAGAAAGTTTATCGGGGAATAATTTGTAGTGGCACAAGTAGACAAAAAGATATTAGTTCACTTCACCGGCCCAATCTACTGTTTCATTAATAGCACTTTTTAGATTAATAGACCATTCAATTAATGTCATAAGAGAAGCAAACACCACAAGGGCGGGGCTTCTATCGGGGACTATTTCCCTCGCGCAAATAAGTACCACAAGAGGCAATGCGACTTAGCCAGTTACTCGCAATGAGATAGAATATATGTATTAAACCTAGAGTTTAACCTAGAGATCGACGTTTCGCGATACACTTTTTGTCGAGCATGAATCTTTATCAAATACGGGTGGCGCCACCTATTAATCACTCGAAGAACTTTTTTATTACCGTCTTCTGCTATAATATGTGTAACAAGCTGTCAAGATAGTTTTTTAAACGTGTTAAATAAAATACGCGAGTTAAATAATAAAAACTAGAGTCCTTTTTAATCTAATAAATAGATGAAATAAAAATCATGACGATGTTTCTGATTGCAAATAAGCAATAAGTAAAAGTTGTAATTAGTTCCGCTAGAGGCTCACAGATGGCGCTGTCATGTTTTGATAAAAAAACCATGTCTTTCGCGGTAAGCCGATTTGAATTGTTACTCTGTCTATCATTGGTAACTTGAAGTGAACGTGGGCTCAGTCTGATAATGGACTAAGCAATACTGAAGGACTGATTGCAGCCCATAGAGCCCCATACTAAGCGACTAAACAACCAACTTTAAGCTTACTTCCCCCTTTTCAGCCCCAAAATGGACGGGGGGTTATAAAAATACCGAGTCAAATCCCGGAGAAAGCTAGCGCCATCTAGACAAAGTAAGACGTTAGCTGCTTCCCTCTCTAGAACGTTGATTCCCCCATATGCCCCCCACTATTCGGTTTGCTACTATCTGCCGTTAGAAGGCGAATTAACAAGTATTTTTCAACTTTCTCCCTCTGCCATCCGTCCTTCAGTATGGTCTGATGTCGCCTCTTGGCGTGAGGTGAATAGCCCCGCCCCTGTGCATTGGTTTCTCTTCAAAAGTTTAATGGAATAGTCTATTATATGAAGGTAATTATTTATTTTTACAGATGAAAGATGATCACAAATATTTTGATAATGTTATTAATCATATAAGTACAATTTGAGTCAGATTAGTGGGGAATCGTTTCAACATATCATAATGGCTACTGTTATTCAGTTTCCAGCTTGAGCCAATTTATCATTTCTTCGTTTCAATGCCTTCATTAGCCTGGCTCTTTCTCGTTCCATAGAAGCGTATGCTGGGTCTTGACGCTTCAGCGCCATAAATTCTCTGTTTCTGGCCCGTTCAAATTCTAAAAAGGTTGGATCTTTTCTTTTTCTAGCTTTAGCTTGACGAGCTTTTTCTCGTTCTCTTGAAGCATATTCGGGATCAGCTCTTTTCATCGCCATTCGTTCCCTAGCTTTTATACGTTGTTCTAAAGCTCTAGATGTTTTAGTGTTACGTCGTTCAACAAATTGCGATGACCCTTGGGGTACAGTATCAGTATCTTCAACGGAATTCGTCAAATTATTATAAATGTCATCGTACGCTGTTGGTTCATCTTTAGTAGTGTTACCATGTTCATTATTAGATGAATCTTGCGTTTTTTTCAACATTCCGCGAGTGATTCTCTCATTTTTTGATGTATTAGTCTTTTTTCCTTCTCGGTCAGACATCGGAGTCGGAGTGACGTGCCTATTTCATGTGGATTAAATAAAAGATATTAATACGCGTTCCCAGTAAGTTTAAATTTTACAAAAAAATTTTAACTCAAGGTATAATTTTAGGAAAAAAAATTATTCAAACTTATGTACTTGACAAGCCTGAACTGCAACTAAACATAACTTCGGAATCGGAAATCGTTAGTAACTTGAGCAGAATATCATGTAGACGGTGTACATAGTTTTTAGACTAGGAGGACTAATACCATTGATACCAGGAGTCTAACAAAAGAGAAGTGGTAAGTAATCTGGCCTCCTGGTGTAAATGGTATCAATCTTCCTAGTCGGAAACCCTGAAGTTCTGCTTTGTACTGCCGCTGGTACACGAGGTATTCCAAGAGTCAAATATCGACCACAATGATCATTCTCGTAATGCACTGCCAAAGGCTGGCTGTTCTTTAGGCGGGTTATACTCCCCAACTTCCTGTTTAAATAAATAAAAAAGATGGCTGCCTTCGAATCGTACTAGTCTCGTAGTAGCTCGTAGAATTAATTTAGATGCAGTTTGAAGATTTTATATTTAATTCTATGCGACTAATGTTTTTCAGAACTATATGTTTCAACCTTCTATAGTTTAATTTATTTGTTTCAACATCACCGAAGCGAGAGAAACGTAAGTATTTTGAATAACAATTGTTTTTCATGATAATCGACCAAGGCTTAGGATTGTTTTCCTTGCGGTTTCGCGTTATTAAATACATATTTTGCATTTTTAATTAAGGGGAATCATTCTTAAATGCATAGTTCCATTGTTAATTTAATTAAAATTGAAAAAAACTACATAATTTCAGATTTTTCTTAACTACGGAGCACTGAAAGCCGTTGCTTATTGCAGTTTCAACGAACATCAAGAAGATTAGGAGTTAATCATTACACCCCCCCCCCCCCGCCTTAATCAAGTCAAATTAACTCAAATAACGGTAAATAAACGTCATAGTAATTGAAACTAATCTCATTTTTATCTGAAACTCCCGTCAGAACATACTAACCTTGCATGTTTTTTTTAGGCTAAAAGATCTTCATCCCGTTCCGTTTCCACTGAAAATTTGTAAATAATTGTTATTAATTGGAGCATATCGGTAGCGGCAATATGTAACATGATTGATAGCCACCATTGTCATTATGACTTGATGATAAGGGGTGGGGCGAGAGCCTTTCGCCGCAAAAACGTCTCTCAATGGCGTAGGCTGTCTATTTAGCGCAAGTAGACATGGTAGTTTCCTATTTGATGATAGACAAAGCCCCGCCCATACCTTACCTTTTGTAGTTGTAAATAGACCATGCCCCGCCCTTACCTTACCTTTTGTAGTTGTAAATAGACCATGCCCCGCCCTTACCTTACCTTTTGTAGTTGTAAATAGACCATGCCCCGCCCTTACCTTACCTTTTGTAGTTGTAAATAGACCATGCCCCGCCCTTACCTTACCTTTTGTAGTTGTAAATAGACCATGCCCCGCCCTTACCTTACCTTTTGTAGTTGTAAATAGACCACGCCCCGGCCATACCTTACCTTTTGTAGTTGTAAATAGACGAAGCCCCGCCCATACCTTACCTTTTGTAGCTGTAAATAGACCACGCCCCGCCCATACCGTCTGTAGTTTTAAATGCTCCACGCCCCCATGACTTCAACCCTCTTTAATTGGAAATGATGAAGCGCAATTAGTACTATCGTGGGCTTTAGCTATTTAGTTCAAGGATGCACGGGAGGTTCTTATTTTCTGTTAGACGATGAAGCCCCGCCCATAGCTTCTGTAGTTAGTACTAGACCACGCCCCTAGATTTCGAGCCACTTTAATTGGAAACGATGAAGCGTTGTTAACGATTATTGTTTAAAAGTTCCCTATTTCCCTCTTAAAGGGACACGAAATTTGAGTATGACACAGTCAATTAGAATAACGTCACAGACTTTTGCGAAATCATTATACTCATTTAATTCCAATTCTTGCTCTATAGACTAAAATTGCAACCTCAAATTTTCAGAAAAGTGGCCAACTTATTGCGTTTCTCATCATTGGTATATTGCAAAAGAGAGCCGAGTGTAGTTGAAGGAACACTCTAGACGAAGCTGAAAACTCTTTGAAAGGAGGTAACGCGGTCGAAAAGGTTGGTTGATCACATTGAATATGTACTAAATAAGGTAAATAAGAGACTCTGGCTCGTCCATCCACTTTATAAATGTTTGAACATTCAAAGTAAAATTACGCTACATAAATCTATGATCCAACCCATCTTTAATTACGGTAATTTATTTTACAATATTGGCCCCAAAAAATACTTACATAGACTTCAAATTATACATAATAAATGTGCCAAATTAATATTACTCCGAAATAAGAGATCATCTGCCACAGAGGCTCTTAAAAACCTAAATTGGATGACCCTATCTCAAGAATATGAATATCAGCTATTAGTACTAATGTATAAAATCTATAATAATCAAATGCCAAAGTATATCCTTGATATGTTTCATTTAGTCGATCATAACTATAATACCCGCATAAATCTTAAAACCTTTGTTCTGCCATCAAAATTAACGACAACCAACTTGAAAAGTTTAAAAAACAGGGGAATCCAATCTTGGAATAACTTACCATGTGATATAAAAAATATAGCTAACATTAATGAGTTTAAGAGAGATGTAAAACAGCATATTTTTAATGTTTAACAATTAATTTAACTAACGGACCCCTTTGTAAACCAGTTTCGACTGAACAGGGATATCCAATAAAGCTTTAATTATTATTATTATTATTATTTAAAGGGACACGAAATAGAATAAGAATTAATGTTCAAATGTTGGAAATTAATTGGAACCAAAAAGAAGCAAATCATATTTTATTTCCTGCAGTTTCTTTTGCAAAGAAGGCTTCACCGGTGAATAAGAATTCTTTGGAATATGTCAAAGGCACCACGTGACTCCATGATACAAAGACTACCCAAGGAGTGAGATGGACAACAAAGTCCTTGTTATTCACGAGATTGCAACGCCGATTCTCCGAAGTATTAGTTTTTCGAAATAAAACTAACCAAGCTTCTTTGAACCAAGACTTTCTTTCGTCACGTCCTTATCATTATTTTCAACTCGCTGATGTCTTCTTTTCAGACCATTTAATACAACTACGGTGAGGTTTTTATTATTTTTAAAGTGTACATAATAGCTTAACCGTTAATTTGAATAATCTTAAATTGTTTTAGGTTTCCTTTTACAAAGGGTTTCACCGCAACACAATCCCAACCAGAAAATCCAGTTTTTCCCACTAATCTTGTGATTGATAAAAATTTATGGAACATTAATCGTTATTTTTAATTCTGTTTGTTTCAACCCCTTATGAGCCTGATTAAATGAATTTATTATAAGATTAAAATTAAAGAAATTTTAAAATAGTAGAAATTTTCCGTTTTCTTGCAAAATAATGAATCTAGAGTTTTCAATAAAATATTTAGAGTGAAAAGAGAGCGCTGTAATTGTTTCGAGGTAATAAAAATCTTTATTTTCTATTTAATTACAGGATTTGCTTCAATTAAAAATGAGAAATCAACATTAGCGACTTGGGGGAATTAGGCAACGGAAAACGAGTCTGTGAATAGGAGACGTCTTCATGGGGGACATGGACGTCTCGTTGATTATATCTATCAAAATAGTTATTATGAGAGGCTAAAAAACCATTTCCGCACTAAATCAAGGTAGATTTCAAGTTTTAAAAGAGTTAAAACAGCCATAATTGCATCCTGAAGCAGTACAGTAAGCAGACGACAAGACAAGAACAGCTGAGCTAGCCCTAGCAGCGATGAAAAACTTATTTACAGCCCGCCTTAATTACAATCTGTAATCGCTGTCTGCAACGTCGCCTGCTAGCGTGGAGATTCCTGAAAAACACTTTAGTTTACTTATTTATCTATTTTAAATTAAACTGGATTTGCGAATTGAACTATTACACTCGCGCTAGTTAATTACTTACGTCTTTAATGTTTAATTTTTATATTACGTCAAATCAGACTTAGAAATAGCACACGTCCACTGGTCCAAAACCAAGCCTTGACTAGTTTTTTAATTCAAAAAGTGGGGGTTACTGGTCCTCGGGACCAGTTTATTAATTACAAATCTATAGGAGAACAAAGGCTGGGACCACTCCGGAGACCGGTTTATTATTTAGGACAATAGGGGGGTCACTGGTCCCAAGGACTAGTTTAAAAATTATCCTTATTTCTAAGTCTGCGTCAAATATCTTCAAAATCATTTGCCGGTTACTGTTAGTCTGCAACGTCGTCTGCTAGCGTGGAGATTCCTTAAAGACACTTTAATTTACTTGTTTACCTATCTTAAATTAAACTGGATTTGCCAATTAAACTAATTACACACGCGCTAGTTAATTCCTTGCGTATTTAATGTTTAATTTTTATATTACGTCAAATATCTTCAAAATCATTTGCCTGTTGAAAATAATTTTGATTTATTTACAGCCCTCTTAACTTCGGGGTTTAAAAATAAATTACGCGATGTCTGAATCGTCGTCTGCTAGGAAAGTGATTCCCGAAAAACGTTTAATTTTTTAATTAAGAAATTAAAGTTAAAATAAAAGAAATATTTCAGATTTCTAAAGTGAATTCGTTGATTATTAACAGATTTAGGTTTTATATTTCATCTATATTGTACAAAGGTTCTCAACGCCCTAAACCCTGTCTATCCAATAAGCGATAGACTGAATATTCTTTATAGAAGTGCACTAACTAAAGTTAATATATTTTGTCTTGTTTTTTACCTACTTTCTAATTGCAATTTTCCCCTTTAATTTACTGTAGCCGTTCATAGTATTTATGTTCAGACTATTTCGAGTGAAATATATTTAATTTATTTAGTGAAATAGCTCAACAAGCGCTTGTCTTATGATCCTGGGACTACTTCCATTGGATTCCTCTTAGGCTTTTTAAGACAGATTAGACTAAACAAATTTAATTTAATTGCTGTTTTAATGCTAAATATACGTTGAAAACATGAATGTTATACAAATCCCGCTTTAGTTTGGACATTTAGTATAATAATTAATTAACGCTTAGTTGTAGAGGGGTGAAATTGGCTCCATTGGAACTGTGAGGTCCGATTCATCCAGATTTCATGTAATTCAATAACTATCGAAGCTAATTACTATGACAACAAAATAAAATAACCGTAAAGCTACATTATGAAAAGTTCTCCCAAAAATACTCTTCGATCGAGATTTTATTCCAGTGTTGTAGCCCTAGAGGTTTCATGCATTTGGAAAGTTAAGGTTTTTATGGATTTATTTTGCGTTTCTTTCTTAATTACGGCTCGTATTTAGGGTCATTTAACAAGAAAAAGATTTTTCCTGATTAAATTCAGGCTCAGGAATCCGAAAAAAATGGTTTTAATTGCGTACGGTTTTTTCACGTACTTTTTTTGCATAAACTCGCGTGTTACAGTTCAATAACTTGCTCCAATATACCCAAAAACACATCACTTTAATTAAGATAAAACTAATTAAAGTCATTAAAGAAGAAACACCATATCAGGCGTTCAAGGGGCTAACCAACACAAATCAAACTCCATTGTAAGATATAAAACATAACTAACATTATTCTACCTAAAAAATCGTTGTGAAAATTAATTAAACTAATTTTAGACAGCAAATAATGTGTTTGAATTTTCCATCATTTCGAGCATTGGCAGCGTATGTTATTTTCCAATAGATATTAATACTTCTTTGCCACAGCCATGCTACTACTCGCATTCTGTTAAAAAAAAAGATATATGTATATTTTTCTTTCTCCGTACCCCCGTTGCGACTTCCAACTGGTTTTTTCCAGTTCAACAACCAACCCTAGTTGACAGTAAACACATTAGGTTTATAATTCCCTCCTTCCTTTCCTAGGACTCCCAGGATGAATACTTTACTACCCTTCAGAGGCAAAAATATTTCTCGAAAGAGAAAAAATATCAGAGTTACGAACCTGCAAAGTTTAGTGTGAAAATTATAAGTAACAGTCTAACCCCAAGTTGAGCATTTTCCTTAATTAAGGCGTCTAATTACGGTATATTAACAAGGAAAATATATTACCTGATAAATGTTAAGTCGAGGAATAGGAAAAAAATGCTTTCAGAACCGAATTAAAAAATTTCACACGAGTTTTCCTTCAATTTTATTAAAAAAATACAAATTTGAATGAGTTTTCATAGACTTTCATCCGCGAGTATTTTTGAAACTTCATAGACTTTCCCTTGGTGAGTAGTTTTGAAACTGGCCTTCTTAGACTGCCCCGTTGGACTATAGGATAGAAACAGAGTTACGAGCCTGCAAAGTAAATCTAACGCTATTTCTATTGCTCACGTTTTTTGCTTAATTACTCGGCCCCTGTTTGTCTCTAGCCTTAAGTTTATAGTACGCTTAGATGGGGACAAATTGGACTCAAAGGGCATCCCCGTATCTCTTGTAGAACAAGAGTTACGAGCCATAAAACCTAAGCCTAACGTAAACCATTTGGAGTTAGTTCAATTTTAATGCTATAATAATTGGACACCATAATTAATTAAAGAGGTACTTACCAGGCATTAAGCGAACAGTTTCTCGAGTTTCTTAAAACTGCGTGAGCCCCCACCAAGTTATCTTTCAGCAGAGAAAGCTGTACAGCTCCTTGCCAAGTGCCAACTCGCCACGCATGTCTCTCGAGTTTGACTGAAGATAACAGCTTCTACTCGCATAACACGACGCCCCAAGCACTTCCGAGGGGTTGTTTACATCCATTATAGCAGCGGGTTGCCCCTAATATTAAATTAAAATGTCTTAATTACACTTAAATAGGCCTATCTTCCGTTCTAACTAAGCCTTGGCCCTACTGTCATTGCTTAAACCTTGGTCCTTCTTTTCCTTAATCATTGCTTTTTCGATTACCTTTGGTCTATAGATCTGAATAAAACACGAGAGTTTCTTTCACGGAATCGTGGTTTGTACACTTCTTAACCATTTTTAATTGCAATTAACGCGAGAACTTGGTTAAATTAAACTAAATACAAGCGCAAACACGTAAGGAACATGACCTTAATACCACAGCGTACGACAGGCTGCCAGGCAGTCAGCTCGGCCGCGGATAAGACCGGAAATAAGCACAGAGCATAAAGCGTCGTATTAATTAATTTTTAATGTCCAATAATGCTTTTTAAAACTAAAGGGGTGTCACTGGACATTTTAACTAATAAATGTTTTTAGTTTTTATAGGTTACCACGTCACGACGACAGTTACGATACAATGAAGGCGATTCCGTGATGAAGTTTTCCATTCTCGCTCAAGCTATACTTGTGGCGGTATTTTTGAATTTGAGATTTCTGTAATTTTTTATTTTCTATTTTAAACCCTAATTAAACTTACATTATGGCTCAATTGATTGCATTAACTAAACAGAGGTCGAGAAATCCGAAAATGTTGGTTTTGAGTTCGTACATCTGATATGTTTTGAAATATTGACCTCCGAACTTGTAACATTAAAAGTTAAATTATGCAAATTCTATAAACAATTTTTAAACTTTCTCTACGTCATTTTGTAGATATTTTGATGGTGAATTCAACTCGAGTAACCCCGTACAGATCGGGTTAGTAGTTTAGGCCCTATCTCACTCACTAGTTTCCCGCCATTTTGAAAAATGGCGGCAAAAGCACAAAGAGGCTGTAAATGGATAAATCAGTCGAAATGAGTAAATAATCGCAATCAGTTTCATCGAAATCGGCGGAATTTAAATCAGGAACATTAATAATCAGTTTTAAACCTCGTTT